>JAQIXP010001374.1:0-18761 GCA_034700285.1 Proteroiulus fuscus | reverse complement strand
ATTAAGGCTTCGCATTGCCAACCAAATCCAGGTATTCAGATCATTTTATTTACTGATAGATATAGTCAAATGCAATCACAATTTTCATAAATATTATAATTTTTAACGCTCTTTTTTATCAAATCAACTTGTTTCAAGGTGATACTATCCCTTTAATTACAATTTGAACATTTTCTTTATAAATAAAATGAGATTAATCATAGTTTGAAATCTTAGATAAAAGGCATTATGTCTATAAAAATCGAGGGAGCCACCAACTTTCAGTGTCTGCTGAAATCTATGGAAAAATGGCTTCTAGCATATTTGGCAAACGTCGTGATTTCTAGGAAACTCTGTTGCACTTATTATTGCCACAGCCATTCTTATCTAGTTAATTAAGTGTGTCCAGCTTAAATATTACTCGTTACAAAGTGGGACTTTCCCTTACTGTCTGTAAGTATACTTTGCATTGTAAGTATACTTGTAAGCTATGTATCAGTGTTGTAAATTACTGTAAGAAATAGCATCCTACTGCCAAGTGGCAGCACCTCCAGCTTTTGTTTTGAAGATCAATTAAAAATTATTTAATATCTGTTATTAACTAGTGCAATTAATTATTTCATCATCTTGGCATTACATTTACAGCTTATGGAATGCTAATTTCTTTTCTGTGTATAGTTTGTACTCAGTAAAAAGCATGCATTATAATAATTCAGTTATCATACGAAAATGGCGCCTGTTGACACTCTGAAAGTATAGATGGCATTGACATTTGACATTTGACATATTTGACATTTGAATCAGCTGATAGCAAAATGCAACTAATAATTAACAAAATACAGGTTGCATTTACAGTGTGTCACAAAAGTGCTATGCCAGGTGGAATACATCGTTAATTAAGGTTTGACTAACTTGAGTTGTTCAGTATAGTTTAAAATATACATATCAAAATACAGTTGTTTTCTTTTTCAAAAATGTTATTAAATTCATGTTGCTTACACACTTTGAAAAGTACTTAATAATTTTAATATTAATAAAGGCGCTTGTTTTTGTGCCTATTGTGGCTTTAGCAAGAGGCGGCGCCCATTTTTGTAACTTGTTGGGCTTTCATCAAAGCCAATTTGTTGATTATGGAATTTTCATTATCACATATTTTTTATTTCAAATCAACTCAAAATTGAGAAGGTTCAATATAAAATTTTGCAGCTACTGAAGAATTCTAAAAGCTTGCAAAAAATTTTAATAACTAACTATTATTTAAATTGGCATTGCATTAATTCATTATTTATTTTTCACACGGGCTAGATCATCTTTTAAAACACAAATGCATTGTTTAAATCACTTAACATTCCTTCAATTGTTTCTTTAGCAAAATACTTATTATGCGAGCTTTATATTAATAAGTAAGCCTCATTATTACTTGTATACTTCTTATTTTTGAATAATATGGTAAATACATAAAGGATGCCATTATAACAAAAAAGTGCTGCAGGTAAAAATGGCTTTTGATTATATAATTGGGAGGAGTTTTGACCAGAACATAAGCTGTGGGTGTAAGTAAAAGTTGAATCTAATAAGACCAAGAAGTAGAAAGAAAAAAGAGAGAGAAAGTTTCTTGAAAAGTCTATGCAGACTTCAATTAAAGGCAATTATTGTTGACCTTTGCAATTCTCACGTAGTGCAAAAGTCCTGTCAGAAAAAAAAGCATATAAATTTCTTCCTGTTTATATATTTACATTGAAAACGTGTTTCAATGTTAAAGAGTGAAAGCAGCAATGAAGGAGGTAATTTTGAAGTAGTTCATGATTATTGTTAGGAAAACAAAAGAAAAACTTAATGCCGACCATGTATACTATATATCCATCAAATTTTGCATTAAAAAAATGCTAGGATGGGTATATTCATACTTGAATATTTTACTGAATGTTACAAAACTTGTTTTTATATTAATAAGGAATGAGGTGTTGTAAAAAAAACAACTAATTCACACCTCCAAAAAGAAATAGTAATTTCAGGCATTACAACTGACTAAAATCATTATTTTATTTTATTTAATCATTATTTTATAAATCATTATTAAACTTGTCATATGCTGCCTTACATGGTAGTAAACGAATGCATTTATGTTTATTTATTAACTATAACTACGCCGGTAATTTTCAGAAATTGTTTCTAATCTTCATAAATTACACTTTTTATGTGAAACATGGACAGAGTCATATTGCTTTATCTAAGAAATAGCTGAATCATAACATCTCAGAATTTGTTAGTAATGGGGAAAAAGGTTTATTACTATAATTGAAATCATTCAATTTTGGCTTCACTTTTCTTGCATGCAATAATGCACAGGAAAACTATTTGTAAAAAAAAGTTCAATTTTTAATTACTTACTACTAACTAATTATATGCAAAATTTTCATGAAATCATGTGATATTTTTCATGAAATCATGTAATATTTTTCATGAAATCATGTCATAGTTTCCATGAAATCATGTCATATTTACCATGAAATCATGTAATATTTTCCATGAAATCATGTAATATATACCATGAAATCATGTAATATTTTCCATGAAATCATGTAATATTTTCCATGAAATCATGTAATAGTTTCCATGAAATCATGTAATAGTTTCCATGAAATCATGTGATAGTTTCCATGAAATCATGTGATATTTTCCATGAAATCATGTAATATTTTCCATGAAATCATGTAATAGTTTCCATGAAATCATGTGATATTTTTCATGAAATCATGTAATATTTTTCATGAAATCATGTAATATTTTTCATGAAATCATGTAATATTTTCCATGAAATCATGTAATATTTTCCATGAAATCATGCAATATTTTCCATGAAATCATGCAATATTTTCCATGAAATCATGCAATATTTTCCATGAAATCATGCAATATTTTCCATGAAATCATGCAATATTTTTCATGAAATCATGTAATATTTTCCATGAAATCATGTAATATTTTCCATGAAATCATGTCATATTTTCCATGAAATCATGTCATATTTTCCATGAAATCATGTCATATTTTCCATGAAATCATGTCATGTTTACCATGAAATCCTGTCATATTTTCCATGAAATCATGTCATATTTTTCATGAAATCACGGCCTTTATCGTCTTTTCTTTTATTAATGGTTAGTTTTATTCATATAAAAATAGAATATTAATTTTAAATAAATTAGAAAAAACACTTTCCAAAGTGTTTATGCTCTTCTTCCTACAATCACCTTCTTTCAAAGTGGGACTTTCCCTTTAAGCTTTGACTGAAGATTACCTACAGGGGTAGGTATCAAATGTCACAACAAACGAAATGTCAAATCGTTGATGTAGAAAGCTCTTGGTCCACCCCCTAATTTTCTTTATAAATCTATCATTTGAAATCGTCCATGCATGCCTCCGTTAATATTAAACTGAATTTAAATTCAAATGTGTTTTTATTATATGACAATATAGCTTTTCAGGCCACTAGCACATGTTTATTTTTTTACACATAATAATCCTTTCATTCATGAAACCGCATTTTTGCAATTCAGTTAGTGCAACAAACCTAAAAAGTATTTTTTTCATTATTTTTTTTCCATTTTATTATATTCTTTTCAATAGTTTTTTAATAGTAATTATTCCCAAGGTTTGTGGTTGGAATAAGCCATACTAAGTAAATGCCAAGTTCACACGAGCATAATAAGGTTTAGATATCAAGAAAAAAATCTGCACATTTTCTTGTAAGCAGAAAGAGAAATGGACAATTCGCACAAACAGAAAGAAACTACTTTTAAATGTCGATATTTCTCTCCCATATCATTTATAATTTTTTTGAATATGTTTTGATATCTTAATCCCATATTGGCCCTTGAATACGTGCAGGATTACACGGCTCATCCAAAATAATCTGTATATCTTGTGTGCAACAATTTTCTGCAATTTTTCTCACGCAGTATCTTACACAAAAGTGTATCAGACTATATAATTGAAAAGTTGGGGAAAACGAATATGAGAAAAGTCAAATTTATGAGAACATTTTTTTGCAAAATCTATTAAAATTTGTTTCAGTAACCCGAAAATCATAGATGAAGCAGATAAAGGAATGCAAATGAGTGTGAAAATCCAATAAAAAGATATAGGCCTACTCTTAAAGATACTGTAAGGACCTACACAATCTTTCCAAAGGACGTTAACACTATAAAGTCTGCCATTTCCAAAAAAAAAAACTAACCATGAAATTCAAATTGACAGAGCCTTAATACATTCAAAAATTAATGCACAGTAATTCATCCATTTATCACTTTACCTGCCTTTGGTGAATTAATAACTGGTATAATGCAATGACTAATAAAATAGAAAATTTATGGGACACACGTGAAATTGGCCAATCACAATCTTTCTTCAAGAAGCTCTACTGACGTCTGAGGATTTTATGCAAGAAAGTAGGGCAAAATAGAGAACTTCAAATTAATGGGCAAATAATTATAATGGTCACTAAAACCACCACCTTGTGTGGCACCATTATATACACAAAATAGCTTCAGTAAAGCAACAAATACATTAAAATTAAATAATGAATAATCTGACCATGATAAACATCTATAGGAGTAATTAATTACAGATAATAAATTACATTTTAATGTTCATATTGATTATCTTGCTCAAAAGAGTATACTATTCAGCAATGACATATAGGTTAAAGGGAAAGTCCCACTTTGAAAAAAAGGTGCTTGTAGTATAGAAAGAGCATGGGAAATTATGAAAGGCGTGGAAATTGCAATTTTATTTTAGCACAAATGTGATATAATCGATTTCTTTACATTTTTAAATAACAAAAATTGGTACAGGTGTACAGTTTAAACCAAACTAATTAAACCTATAATTACTTTAATTATTTTTAGCGTGTGCAGCTCATGATGATAATTTTGAAGTAAAGTAAATTTCGTTTTAAAGGAAAATCCATCATACATTTACCATCATAAATAGTTAGTCGTATATACATAGCCTTCATTTCTAATTTGAAGTTCTTTTAAAATATTTAGTCAAGCTATACACAGCAGGTTTCTTTTTAGCATATATGTTATAATTAATGGATGCTTGCCATGCAAATGTCATTTTTTTAAATTTCAAAATGCAAACTTGTTATTGCATATTTTAGCTTACCACAAAGAATTCAATTAAAACAATTTGATTAAAAACTCAAGTTTCTAATAGTAAATACGTTGTTTCAGTGAAGGCTTGAATCACGCAAAAATGGATTCCTTAATTTTGATGATATAATTTCCAGCATTGAGCACTTTCGTACAGTTTTCAAAACTTATAAGATTCTGCAGAATTTTCTTACACTTCCTGCGAGAATATTGGTTTCCTGACTTTCCGGGTGAGTGGGAATCCCGTACAAATTACTGTCAGGAAGAGTGAACATTTAAAAAGCTATATTTTCACAGGCGCTTCATGCAGATAACATATATTTAATTATAAAGAATGTATTCTCAACTTGTAAACCTGCGACACTAAATAGAATATTATACAACTATAAATCGATATGCTTGTGATTTTCAATATATAAACCAGAATGTATAGCTGTAGAGCTTCAGCTTATAGGTATTGTATGTACATAAGAAAATTTTTATCTTCTAAAAAGGACATGTGTGACTATATTAGGAGGCGTCTTTGGCATTACAAAATCTTACGAGAAACTTGCTTTAAACGTTCGGCATTAGAGTGTGACGTCACTCACCCGGATGCAGTGGTGTCCAGCATTAGAGAAATCTTATTAGAAATCTATTTGTCTGGATAGTCAACTCAGAGCTGCCTAACCCGTCAGAAAATAAAAATGGCTGCATGCACCCATTAGGTCCTATGCCAATGATTTGAATTGATGTAGAGGGCGTGGCATAAGATGCATTATGAAAATGCTGCAGCCATTTTTGTTTTGCTGAAATGGTCAACTGACCCCCTCTTTTGGTAAGTCCTAGTTATGCCAGTGCTTAAGATGGCTGCCAATATGCGCTTAGGATCATGGGACCAGTATTAACATGTATTTAGCAAACGTCGTGATTTTTCAATATGGGAACTGCTGCAATTATTATTGTCACAGCCATTCATATCTAGCAAGTGCGAAGAACTTAAATATCACTTGTTACAAAGTGGGACTTTCCCTTTAGCACTAAAACAACTCAAAATAAAAACAATTACAATGGCTAACGTATAATACAAAAGCCGGAAAACTTCAATTTTGAAAATTTTTTATTTTTGCCAAGTATTTTTTGAATATCAACAATGTTATTTTATTTCATTATAGGCCTAAATCTTTTTTTTCAGAAAATACTAATAAAATTACATTTATGTAAAAGATTATCCAGGCTAAAAGATTCCCTAAATAGAGCGAGATCACGAACTTTCTACAGCAAATGAAAACCTACTGGAAAAAAAACCTGAATTCACACATAATTTATTATGCATATTAACAGGTTTGTTTTCTCTTAACAAAAATTATTTAAGAAAATACTAATAAAAATGGATTAAAAATAAAAAAAATGCTAAAATTCCATTAAATAATAACGCCACTCACTTTCCTTAACAAGGGAAAACCTACAGAACAAACTTGAAATTAACATTTTTAAACTCAAGGAATTTGGTTTTGAAAACCCACCCTTTTTGCTAGCTCAAGAATTTCATCTGAGCAGTAATTAACTTTCTTTATAAAATTATATTTTAAAAATGCTAATAAAATGGATCTCTATAACTATTATCTAAAACGAAGATAACATTCCATTAAATACAAATGAGTTCACTCACTTGAGTAACTTTCCAAAAAATGAATAGAAAACTTGCAAGAAAAAAAATCTTGAAATTACCATTTTTAAATATTTAAACTTGAGGAAAACTTACAACTTTTGCTTGCTCAAGAATTTATGGACATTAATTAACTTTCTTTATAAACATCTTAATAAAATACTAATAAAATGGATTAGGGCCTAATATCATCATTATCTAAAAAGTGAAAATCCCATTAAAGGAAAAGTCCCATTTCATGATAAGTTACCTCAAATGAAAGAACACAATTTACTGATAATTTAGCATGCAATATTATTGTTAACTTGCTGAAATATGAGATTCCTAAAATGGCAGGTTAGTTACTCCACAGCCTACTAAGATTTTTTTTTTATTTTATACATAATAAGGCCTGGCAAGTTGAGATTTTTGGTGTTATCGCTTGAGTTTCCAGTTTCTTCCGCAAAAATATACAATTTGGCGCTGACTACCGAGCGTTTTCCCAAGATCCCTTGCGTTTTGACAGCAGATAGGGCATACCTGTAACTACGTGTGACTCATAATTTATCTATGACGTATTAACCACGTGAAAGTAACAGCCAATCAGATCAGTGATATCTCCTTTTCTCAGTTGTTTTTCTTTTTAAACGCAGAGAATTATGGGAAAACGCTCGGTAGTCAGCGCCGTTTACGACAAAGATTTGAACTTCAATGGATAACACATTCTCCATAAAGGCATAGCATATGATAAAGGTATGTTCCACTTGCCAGGCCTTATTTATTTATAAAATAAAAAAAATCTTAGTAGGCTGTGGTTACTCATATTCCCACTTGAGCAGTTCAGGCAAACTATGTCGCACAACATGGCTGCCTGCAAATGAATTGCGTTTTGCATCAAATCATTTTTTATCAATTCAATTCAACTCAGTATCCTACAATCAGCATGTATCATTACGGTATGCCATTTGGTAGGGGGGTTATCAAATCTGGGGGTTATCATACTATCATACTGGTTAGTTTGATAAATAATTTAATTTCACATTCTTATATGACATTCATTTAAAAAGCACTTGTCACAAAGAGGGACTTTCCCTTTTAAATATAAGTGAGTTCACTCCCTTTCCATAACAAGGGAAGAAAACTTGCCGCAAAAAGTTCTCATTTTTAAGAAGTTCAAACTCAAAGCTTTGGATTTGAAACCAAACTTTTTGCCTGCTCAAGAATTTATTTAGGATATTAACAATAACATTAACTTTATAAATATTTTAAGAAAAAAGACCTAATATAAATCGATCACTATCAGTGTTAACCAAAAAGAAGCTAGAATTCTATGAAATACAAGTGAGTTCACTCACTTACCATAACAAGGCAAGAAAATCTACAGGAAAAAGTATTGAAATTTACACTTTAAATGTTGAAACTCAAGGCATTGGATTTGAAAAACTTCTTGCCTGCTCAAGCATGTATTTAATATATTAATAATAACATTAACTTTAAGAAAAAAAAAACCCTATTAAAAATGGATCACTATCAGTGTAATCCAAAAAGAAGATAGAATTCTACTAAATACAAGTGAGTTCACTCACTTTCCATGCAAGGGAAGAAAACTTGCAGCAAAATTAGTCTTGACATTCACATTTTTAAATGTTCAAACTCACAAAGCATTAGATTTGAAAACAAACTTTTTGCCTCAGCTGTTCAAGAATTTATTTAGGATATTACTAAAACATTAACTTTGTAAATATTTAAAAAAAACTATTAAAAATGGATCACTATCAGTGTTATTCAAAAAGAAGCTAAAACTCTATTAAATACAAATGAGTTCACTCACTTTCCATAACAAGGTAAGAAAAGCTGCAGGAAAAAGTATTGAAAATTTTAAATGTTCAAACTCAAAGCATTGGTTTTGAAAACAAACTTTTTGCCTGCTCAAGAATTTATTTAGAATATTAATAATAACAAATTAATACTTTAGAAAAAAAAACTAATAAAAATGGATCACTATCAGCGTAATCCAAAAAATAGATAGAATTCTACTAAATACAAATGAGTTCACTCCCTTTCCATGCAAGGGAAGAAAACCTGCAGCAAAATTAGCCTTAAAATTCACATTTTTAAATGTTCAAACTCATGGCATTGGTTTTGAAAACAAACTTTTGGCCTGCTCAAGAATTTATCCAGGAAAATAACACTAACTTTATAAATATTTTTAAGAAAAATAAACTAATATAAATGGATCACTATCAGTGTAATCCAAAAAGAAGTTAAAATTCTATTAAATACAAGTGAGTTCACTCACTTTCCATAACAAGGCAAGAAAATCTGCAGGAAAAAGCTCTTGAAATTCCCAGTTTCCGATGTTTAAACCTCCAAGTTATGCAAAGCTGAATTTTTCTTTCTATAATACATATGTATTTTTTTATGTACATGTATATAAAGTACACGTCAATGTGTACGTATAGGTCCAAAATGCT
Source organism: Proteroiulus fuscus (assembly GCA_034700285.1). Taxonomy (NCBI): domain Eukaryota; kingdom Metazoa; phylum Arthropoda; class Diplopoda; order Julida; family Blaniulidae; genus Proteroiulus; species Proteroiulus fuscus. Next base: position 9,522 of record JAQIXP010001374.1, on the reverse strand, counting down.
TTTCACGCATGGCCTGCCACTGTATAAAACAGGCGACCCAGCGAAAGTAAGAGTTCATTCCACTTGTTACCTTGCTTCAGTTGGACGTTTCCAAAAACTCTCTCAGCCTGTGGGTTTCCTGCACAGGTATTGTACACCTTCAGCATCAATTGTGTACACCTTGAAAATTCTATTATAAGAGAGTGCACTTCCACTTCATTATTATTATTGTGACCGTGATTTTTCTCATCCGTGTTGTGCTGAGCAGCCAGCTCCAGCACATCTTCACACAACACACTTTGGAAAAGACAAGGAAATTTCATTTGTGCTGAACATTTTCAACTGATATTCAATGTAACATTTTGGGCCACGATTTAAGAGAGTCGAAAAAAAGCCCTTACTAAATTGCTACAATAAGTAACAGAGAAACATCTTGGCATTTCTTCAAGATCAGCTTAGGAGGTATGTATTGCATATTTCATTATTTTTATCTCAAGTAGCTCAAATTTTGAGCTTTACAAATATGTTATGGAAAATGTACACATAGTCTACCATATTTGTGGATTTATGACTTGTAAATCAGCTGAATTTATTTAAATTCTCCAATCAATTTTTAGTATAATTGCACTCTGGTAGCAGAAACGAACTAACCTTTTGAGATTTGAAAATATGTGACTTATAAAATGCTGATCTTGAGCTCAATTTTCCTGGATTTATAGCAAATCAATCCCTCGGTCCATTATTTCTGATTTTCAAACTGATTTTAATACCATTTTTTTAATAATTCTAATCTAGTGCCCATAAAATAAACATGTTTATGAAAAGATTTCATGCATAATTTACTATATATTTCATTCCTGAACCAATGATAAATTTATTGTAATTTCCATGATCTATAGAAAAAATCATTTAAAATTTCCCAGTTTCCAATGTTATATTATTTAATAGTATGTGACTAAAAATGAGCATCTTGAGCTCATTTTTTCCTGGATTTATAGCAAATCTTATTTTTTGATTTTCAAACTGATTTCAAATTTGATTTTCAAACCAGATTTTAGAATAATTCTAATCTAGTGCCCATAAAATAAACATTTTTATGAGAAGATTTCATGCATAATTTACAATACAGTTCATTCCTGAACCAATGATTTTACTGTAATTCCCATGATCTACTTCTAACATCTAAAGAAAAAAATCATCTAAAATATCACCAGTTTCCGATGATATATTATTTAATCTTGCATTAAGAATTTATCCTATAGTTAACAACCCAAATTTTCATACAGTTTTTTATGTGAAGATTTAACTTTCAAGTTTCTGCAATAATAACAAACTACTTTTTCTGATGAGAACAAATTAGACCATGTTGAGCTCTTGGTTTTTTTTTGTTCCTTGACTTTGGACAAAAATGCATGAGAAACAGATCTTATTACACAATCCCATGCATTTTACCACCTCTATAAAATTAAAAAATAAAAATTAAAGTCCTCAATAAGGTATTAATTATTCAAGCTTTAATAAACAGAGTTTTAAAAAAAAAACCTGTGAAGAGGTCCAAATTAGTCTGGTATTATTTTAAACATATGCTTTATTAGTACAAACCTACAGACAAAATCTGATGTAAAATGGTGCTAAATCTCACCTTAGTTCATGGCGGATCTCTCGGTTTTGTACTAATCCTCAACTTAAACCAAAGTTTACATTTAAACCTATTCTTTATCTCACTACTTATCATTTTATAAAATTAAAAATACGTATTTCTGGCTTTCTTTTAATTTCCTGATTCATGAACTTGATCTGTTTCTAAAGTCCTTCAATCCAATCTACCACACATTTTCCAGCATTAATTTTAAATCAAATTAATTATAACTAATCTGCGCAATTTTTATCCTGTCAAAATGAAAACAGAGAAGGTGTGAATAATCGTGGTTTACCTTTAAAGAATAAAAGTTTCACCTTTTTATATAAAAAAAAGATCAAGATGCGTTCACTGGCCTTCATTATTAGGGCGACCAAAATCTTTTGAAAAATGAATAATTCCTATTCATGCTTATTGTTTCGAGTCAGCTATAAAAATGTCTAATTCAAATGTCCATTACCGTACAAAAATGCCAAGAAACCGTAACATATCGGTCAAACGTGTCCAAGGTAGACTCACACAATGAGATAAAAAAAAAATCTTAAGAGTTCACTTTTATTTTTGTTTCAAAAGCTTTCTTTCTCCTGACAAAAAAAATCTTCAAATCGTGCCTACTTAAAAGTTATTAAAATAACAAATTTTCCAGAAAACAATGGCTATCTTTAATCATTTTAAACCCCCTAAAAAACCTATTAATTTTACAATGTCAAGATCTTAAAAACCATTTCTCAATGCCCATGTAACAGGCGTATTTTGGCGATATGACCCTGTTACCATTTGGTGTCAGAGTCTGAGCCTGACGCGTTTTTCTCGTAGCGTCTGCTGTTTTTGGTTGTAGGATACTAAAAGTGTTACACACTCGTGATCTACCTAAATAGGTAGAGAACCCAAAAACTACCAAATTAGATCAAAGAAATTACGGAGCTTTCCTGGGGTCACTGTTTTCTCTAAAATTACAGGTTAGTCATAAGTGTAGAGAGAAAAGTGGTCCCAAGAAAATCACAGAGTGAAAAACTTTTGCATTTTCGCGTTTTGTTTGCAACTGGAGTTAAGAACTACAGGGCTGTACTTGTAAACTGGATGACTACTGCATAATATGACCAGGTAACAACGCCAAAATACGCCTACTTCATGACGTGTGCTGTGAACTCTTAAAACTGACCCTAACTCAGGTCATGTCAATCATTTGATTATCTGAATATTTCATTTGAAAATGTTAGCAAATAAACTGTACAACTTTAACAGGCTCTTAACAAACAGCAAATACAAAAATTGCACGCATTTTTAGTACAACTTATGATAATAAAATACTTGTCTAATTCAACCTTAGGTCAAACCTTCAGTTTGGTTTTCTGTTTGCCAAAAAATGTATACTTGTACCACACTAGAAATGCAAGTAATATAGCTGAATATCTATCTTGAAATCTATAACTGAAACAGATTTTAGTTAATTTCAAGTAAGGTTACGTCTGTATCCATGAGCTATAATCTATCCTATAATTTTAAACCAAAAAAAGAGAGAAAGGAACCCTAGTCTAGCCCAAAATTATGCTCCAGAACTAAAATGGCTTAACTATCAGATCTAACATAGAATCTATCCTCGAATTAAAACGACTTAAAATTGCCCTCTGGAGCCAAATTGCACAACCACAAAATGATGGCAAAGTTGATTTATAGGTAATTTATTTCAATTTATTTTTTTTTTAAAGCAAACCCCCATGAACTTGACATTGTATTTTCTCCCCACAAAAATACCGCAATCTTAGGATAAATATAGCTAAAACCTAACAGTGTTTATAGGGTGGGGTATACATTATAGCAGTATAACATCTGCCCAGTTATTTAGTAAATGGGTCTGTGGTGTAATTTTAAACTTATACGTGATTATTGCTAAAAATATGTTGTCAGATAACATGGTTGGAGATTTATTAACTAACATAACTGACCTTTTACATTTTTTTAAGAAAGTAAAAAATTGCAAGGTGGTTATTTGATGTGGGTAATGTATTATGGCAAATTTTTGTTCAAAAGCAGTGATGATGGGTTGGTTATGATGTAGAAAAGGTGGAAAATACAAAATATCTATGGCCCTTATTTCTATTTAATTATACAGTGAACACGAGTTTACTTTTTCAAGGATTTTTTTTTAAAAAAAAAGATTATTTTAAATTTTGGGGTTTATGGCAGCTAATGACTGTTGTAAGCAATATTTTAACTTTCTTCAAAAAACAAAAAGGGGAAGAACGCCTAATCACAACCTCATATTTATGTCCATGATTTGTTAGGGTGGAATTTTCATTTTTTTTTATTTAAATAATTTCAGGACAACATAATACTGTAAATCTATAGGCTGCATAAGACATCTATACAAATTATGTCATATTTCAAAATTTTTCTAATAGTAACAGCATTGCTAATTTTTGATTCAAGAACTGTATAGGTACAATCCAGAAGGTTAAAAAATAATTTGCCAAACTGTTTAAATATCAAGATATAAGTAAACTTGATAAAAATGCATTGAAACACATTAATGTAGAAGGAAAATTGTCTTACACTAATGTTATTCAATGCATTTTTACCAAATTTAATCATAGGCCTACTATAAAACAGAAACTTATAGAAGAAAATTTTTATTACTCTCTAGTTCATGTCAACTTGTCTTTTAAACACACAAAAATTTACTACGATCTTAAATTGTAAATAAAAAACAAAATGGCTTCCCAAAAGGAATCAAAGAAATGACAAATATTTAAAATGTGTGCAGTTTTGTGATCATAATTATTTTAAAAAAATGATGTTCATGTTTGTGATATATACAAGGTGTCTGGCCAAATTCAGTAACAAATTTCCCTGACATTTCCAGGTTTTCCAGACAAATTTTCACGAATTTCCAGACCACATGAAAGTGATTTTAAACTCATTTTTAATGATACATGCAATTAAAACTGCAATAGCATTTGGCAACTATACCCTGGGCTGCACCCAGAAAATTAAATTTCCCTGACATTTCCAGGTTTTTCAGACGACCAGATACCCTATATATATAGGCCTACACTATTTTTACCCAAAGAATTCCTGATTAATTCAGATTAAAAAAGAAGAAACTTCCAAAATCCTCAATGACTTATTAATAAGTTTCCTAACCCTATATCATCTTCATTAGCACAAACATAAATTGAGGTTGTTTACCCTTTCAGATAATATTAAAGTGACAACATTAATAACAAACATTTATTTTACTATCCTCTAATAAATGTTGTAAAACAATTATAGCCGAAGTCAATTAAAATGTTAAAACCACAAAACGAGTTATGGTTTTTCATAAACCAAGTTAAGACAATAAAAGTAAGTTAAGCGAAGTCAACATTTATATTTAATGGTTTGTATACTTTTCCACTTAAAAATAATTCAAGTGTACACAAGCACAATTATTATTAAAACATTAAAACAAAGCTATAACCACTGCTATATTATTCTTTATTTTTAAAGGGAAAGTCATTCTGTTACAAGTTATTTTTTTAAAGATGAAAACATAAAAATGAAGGGCATAGAAATTGATTCATTTTTTGTCACAAAAGTAAGTGGTGCCATCTACTGATTAAGTTGAGTACCACCACAACTTTAATGATTTAATTTACAACTGTAACCAATAGATGGCGCCAGTCACTTTTATAATAATAAGGTAAAATGGCATCCTCCATGTATTTTGAAAAACCATAATTTCTGAATTTTGGTAAATCTGTTACAAATATCAATTTCTACGACCTTAATCAACAATTTTGTTTTTATTAAAAAAATTTTTTCAAGGTTAGAGAGATTTTTGACCTTTTTATAAAATTTTATGGAAATTCCTTCCTTTGAATTTCTCACCATAAATAATCATCTGAATGCAGTGTAATATTCCCAAAATTAATAATTCACAAAGCAACCTTCCCACTAAGCATTCAATACATAAAATTCCAAAGCATTTCAGTTATTTCAAAGTGAGGTTAATAAATTTCTGTTGAATTATTCTCCAGTTTTCGGGGTACTTAATACAGTCTAGACAAGACATTTGAATAAAAACAAATACTCAGAAAATTAAATAACTTAAAACTGCTTCATCTGTTCATATTGTAAATCAATTCGCTATTCAATTTGACTGATATGCCAAAATTTCCATGAGAAACATAACCAAGTTTACAGTTTCTCTCACATTAATAAAATTTGATAGCTTTTTTTTTTTTCAAAATTCAATATTTTTTTTTTCATTAAGTTCAAAAACCAAGTTCAAAACCTAATAAGAAAATGCATCTATTACTTTTCCATCAGACAATATTTTTGATTGCCGTATACTTTAACACGCATGAACAATTTCCAAAAAAACGAGAATAAAAAGCATGTTTTGCAAACAAAAACCAGCAAAACCCATAAGCGTCAACACACGAAATCTCTGAAGCAAAATGTTCAAATAAAACTATTTTAGACAATAAAACCAAAAAGAGTTGGTTCAATTATTTTCTGATTAAGAATTTTTTTCCCTCTGAAAGAGTTAATGGGATCGTTACGGCTTATTTATTCCCTGACTTTTAAATTCGTCTGTGTGTGTGCACTTGACAGTGAAGTACTAGAAAATGAATTCAATTCATTAACTTTCCCATATGCTTTTATCACTTTCCCATTCCGAAGGAAAAAAAAAACAATCAGTCAGATATTTGACTTTCGATATCTAAGATATTCATTCCCATGCTTGCAGGAATAATTTCTCGATGCGGAACCAACCTTTCTTCAACTTCCTACATCCCCCAAAAAAAGTCTGAACTGAGAGTAAAGGGTTGCATTGGATGCACACATTCAAGAATATGTGTGAGAAGCACACACACCCTAAACTTGTCCATACTTTAACCAACATTCTAACCTTTAACCCGGTGGGTGGCCCGGTTTTCGAACATTCCTTATTGTTCACATAAGTTAACCCTTTTGAGGAAATATGTCAACATTTGGGAATTAAGGAACAGCTAAGGTAACACCATTCTGTGTCATCATCAGGCAGACAGACTACAGGTCACATCACGGAAATGTAACATTTCAGGAAAAGTAGATTGATTTAGGGAAAGTTTGAGGATGTTCTCTTACAAATACAGTAACATGTTTTTAGTCTTGCATTATTTCCTACAATGCAATGCCTTCTGTAGATATGTTCAGGTACTAAAATAGACACAAACATCATCATAATCCAACTATAAGATAGCCACATGGTGCATGAAATCATTCAGGCTAGCCCTTAGCTTGCTTTGTGCATGGGTGGGTTGGTTTTCAGTATTGTTTAACTGTATTATATTAAAGGGACAGTCCCAACTTACCCCAAGCATTTTTTGCAAGAAAGAGGGGGGAGGGAGAACCAAGAAGAGCGTATAAATTAAAATTCACTTTATAATTACCATTCAATAATTATTAATTTTGAAATATGCCAATGTGGACAAAAATCTCTGATGGTTGATAGCAGCCATGTTGGGAGTCATTTTGTCAATCCCTCTAGTAATAAACTTGATGGTGTACAAGTTTTATCCTAACAGAATGGGCATAACTATTACATACCGATAAAGTAAAGCCAATTTGAACCCCCCCCCCCCCTCCCCTTGCAAGTAGCGCCATTCTGCCTGGGTGGAGGACTGCAATTATAACTATGGCGCTAATCATTTTTGGAAACATCGTGATTTCTGAATTCTGGTAGGTGAACTCATAAGAATGCCCTTCCTTATTATCAATAATCTTAATCTTAAGCTTCATTTGTCACAAAGTGGGACTGTCCTTTTAAGTGGGAGTTGAGCAAATGTTATATAATGTTATGGAGTTCCATTTGTGTATCCCAAGTGAAAATATATTTACACTAATGCCAGGAAAGTCATTTATAATGAAAATATTGGCATCATGATACTTGGGCCATGCTGGTATATGAGAATCAGCATTCCCAATATTTGCACAAATAAAACCAAAATTGGTAAATTCATTGGTTAACGCCATTGAACATACCAATACCTGTATTTGACGCAATCAGAATTATTGAATAGGAATTGATATCAACGGTATTTGACCATATACTGCCATATTGGAAATATTGTCCAATATTTTCACCAGTAAAAAATTCAATAATGTTGGTTATATTGGCAGTTTTACTAGGATCATAAGGATCTGACTATATGACTACTAGTGTAAATTTAAAAAAGTTTTTATGCCTACATATGAATACAAATTCAACACGTTTACGAAATTTTGTTTTATTAAGTTGATGTTGGTATCACCAGATCAAAGCGCAGAATGGAACATAAATGTAGAAAGTCCAATATGAATAAAATTCACAGAATTATTCTACAGAAATACATTAATCATATTTTTCTATCTACATTCCTTATTTTTTTCCATTCATTTAAAATTTTTCCCAGCAATCTGTGAGCACCCGACCAAAACATGTCAGCCAATTTAGCAGTCTCAAAAGCAAAATAAATTTATTAAACTATAATAATGTATGCAACCACAAGATAAATTTTCATTGTCAAATTTCCATAAATATTTATTAATTCAATTAATTTGAATTTTTAAATTGTGCTAATTTTATAGCTGATCATTGTTGCAGCCAAGAAATATACTACTTGACCTTTTAAACATTTACTTCCGTCTCAAAATTTCAACTTTTTCAAATTGCCACGAACAATATTTATATAAAGTACAACCTGAAACTAACTGACTCTATATATATTCTTTCTATTTCTATGAGTACTACAGAGAAAACAACTAAATATAATCATCACAATCATTTTTAAAAGCTTGTTAAAATGAATCATTACAAAACAATTACTCAAACTCATTAGTTATAGTTAATTACCCAAAAAAAATGACTGCAGCGCCTCTATACACATCCTCAGTAAATTAAGTATTTATCAGGAGGAAACTTGTGAGTACAGAAATGTATTGAATTACTAATAAACACCAGCACCTGAACTTGATGCTAAAATTGCACCGTGACTCCAGTCATGTGTGTACAACATGAACGCCCCCTGCCTTGCCCTTTACCTGTTAATATACACGCACATTTGATATTGCATTCTCACCTTGACATGGCTCTGTGCTTTGGTAAGCATGAAACACAAAACACGACTTAATTAACCACAACCATTTCACCGATTTTAAAGAGTTTTCAAAGTGAGCAAAAGTATTCATGAGGGTACTCACCCCACCCATGCAGTAACTTCTCTTCAAACTTTTCATTTTTTTTCTATTCCTTTCCCTAAAATGAATGGTTGCTTCGATGCATTAATACAACTTTTTAGCATACTTGCAATCATTTGTGTATGTAATTCTCAAATAGATAAACATCTCAAATAGTATCTCAGTCTATATTACATCAGACAGAAATGCCAGAAAACATTTCAAATCTGAAAATAACTTATGGCTTTTGAATTGCAACTTCCTAATTTACTATTGTTGCAAAATGACTTTTTTGTTTGAAAAGAGAGATCAGATTTATTAATTCAAATCATGATTTAGAAACATCTATATGCCATTATCACTCGCCTACTATTACAGTGATTGAGAAACATGGCAGTTAAAAGTCTGTTTTATTAATTAATGAACGTGCAAACTGCAATAACGTTTGGTCAGCTAATAACCTTTAAACTCCTGGCATGTCAATTAGATGACCAGACAAGATCCATTTACACGTTTCAAGGGGTAGCTATATATATGTGGTGGATATTAACATGTAGGCTCTGCGTTACTAATTTGTTTATTTGCCTTTTGGTGATTCATAACTGTTTATGAATCCATTCAAAAAATCTCTATCTCACTATCTCTGTCCACACTTTTTAGAGCATGCATGCTCCTATGGGAATCTCCATGTTAAATAAAAGTACAAATTAATCAATAAT
>JAQIXP010001373.1:0-18774 GCA_034700285.1 Proteroiulus fuscus | reverse complement strand
AGCTTACCCGGTTTTTCGAGAACCAAACGATTGGATCAAACTGTGGTGGGGTCCTTCTCCTTAATAAGCTCCAAAATTTCTAGGTATACAGGCCTATTGATACTAGCTGGCCGGTTCTGGATATTTTTTTATTTTTTTTTGTGTTAATTTGAAATGTAAATCCTACACTTTTAAATCAGATACTCCGTAGTATTAAAGTTTTCAAAGTTTCTTCTTCGCTTTGAAACTTATGTTTACTCAATTTCAGCATGCATTTCCTGATCAATATATATTTCTGAATGTTAGTGAAAATGATGTTAAAATAGAAATCAAAAATTGCTACGGATGTATTATATCAATAAAATCCTCTTACAGGGGATGGTTTTTGGTTCGTGAAATAAACAGTATTGAAAGATCACTCAATCAAGCTATGCCAATCGATGTCATGGTGGGAAGGCATCGAGCTGCCGTTTACATCTACATACCGGATAATTTAACCGGCGCCATTGGTGAGTTGCTGTGAGACATAGTTTTCAATACTTTGCATGCTGCAGGCCAGGTTGTTCAAATATTACGCAATGCTAGGATGGGGGGAAGGGGTTATAGTTACATAACGCACAACAAGACAGCACACAGCAGCTTGTGTTTCATTACGTGTAGTGGTTTTTATGCCCTGCTAAACTGCGAAGAGTTCCGTAGCAATTCTGCGGTTTACATTTGAAAACTGTTGATTTTTCTCAATTTTTCTGCAGCGTGTCATTCACCGTATTACCAATTTTCTTTTAAACTGCATGCCGTCAAAAAATACGTTATGTACCGCTTATAGTGCATGGTGGACCCTTCTTCGTACAAGGGCCAAAGCCCAGCATTATGATAGCATTACGAACAGGGAGATGAGGGCCTTCAAATTTGATCAAAAAGTGTGGCATAATAATTGGATAGTCTCTATCGTCAAACATGGCTCGACATTAATTATTTGATTTCTTGCTACAAGAGGCCAGTTTGCCGTGGCAAGAATTCGTTCCCATGACCAGCAACACCCCGTGGAAGCTCGTTTCAATGGCGCTTTCCAAAGACAAATCTCACCGTTTGTTGGGTCTGAAGTTGTTGGCTTCGATGCAGAATCTCTCCCGTAAGTAACCCACCCAGTTTTTAGAGAAAATGACTTTCTAAAATTTATTAGATACATGTCATATATTAAGAGTTAAGTATTATATATACTGGTATATGTCGTTAATTAATTATTTCATAAAAATAAGTCGGTCCAAAAACACGTTTAAATTGTTGGATTCAAATACTGTAGGCCTATAGTTAATAGCCTTAAAATCGTGAACTTCAAAAAAAGAAAAATTAGGACAGATTTACTAGGAAATCATCGGTTATACTTAGGTTGAGCCTTGAGCTTCTGAGGGGCTTGGCTTCCAAAATCCCCTCCCCCCACATGGACTCTATCCCCTTGACCCTTGCTGGGAGATTACCTCCCCCAAACTATTTCTTCAATCCCCCTCAGACCATGGATCTCACCTGCCAGTCATTTAATTAACCCCCTTCCTCGGCTCCTCCCCCCCCTCCCCCAGAAAATTTTTGTATCCGCCCCTGTGACTACATCCTAACCTACCTACTTTAAAGCTGCTTCCGTAGCCCCTGAGTAATTTTATTAAGCTGGGAGCGTTCGAGGGGTCGGACAACTCCTTTATATCTCGTACACCTGAAAATTCAATTAATTAATTTGTCAGTCTCATAAAATCCAGGAATCCTCGAGGAAACTTCAAATACTTTTAAGCTTCTTTAACGTGCAGGAAATCCTGCAAATTTAAATAACTGTCATTGTAATTCATTAATTTGATAATTTTCCGGAATTCCTATAATAGTACTTATAAAATAGGACAGCAAACATTTTAGTATGAGTCGTGCAGTTGTCAATCTTCAAAAATGTCGGTCTATACTCAAAAAATTCCTGCCAATCTTTAAAATTCTCTTGTCAATTTTGAAAATGTATGCCATAAATGGAATAAAATCTTGTCACTCCTGTTATAGTCCCACCTATGAGATCTAATAGTCTGGTACAGATAAGTGGACAACTATTGTCCGACCCTTCTGAAATAAATACGGAACAATCGTGTTGCCAGTTCAAAAACATTTGGTCAATCTTTAAAATTCCCATCAGCTATAATAAAATCTGGCAAAATCTTAATAAAACACCACAATTATCGGACCTATTGTTCTTGTATGTAGGTAAATGTTGGCATGGTGATATATTTTCCCAATGGACTTTGTATTTTCTGGGATAATGGTAGTGCAGTTTCAATTTGCATTTCCACATTAGCAATTCACTCAACTTGAATTCCTGATCCGGGAGTTTTTAAAAAGAAGTAATTTTCTTTAGCTGCATCATGTTGCCATGTGGCACAGAAGAACGATTTTCGAATGGCAATCGGATTGGCTCGTTTATCCTCTGCCGACTTGAGAATGCTTCTGTCTCCACCACCATTACCTCCCAATATGACCCAGGTAGGTGCATGATAAATGATAAGTGGTATCCACATCTATACCCTTTCCCATCTATTACCCTTTGGGGCCAGAAATAGCAATTTATTTAAAAGTAATTAGTGAAAAATTAAAATTAATAAATTAAAATGAAAATAAATAACTGCATTCAAGGATCCAAAAAATGAGCACTCCACAGTTTTGAAATGCCTCCTTTTAAACCCCCACCCATTCTAATTTGTGTTATGTAATGTGCGGACGATCCCTAAGTTTCACACATTAGCGAAACGTAGTTATTATATTTTTGCAATTTTCTTCTTAGGGTGATATTTGGCAAGATTTTTTCACTCTTCTGAGTCTGTTGCCACAGAGTGAGGAACATAAGTGTGTTCAGTACGCCACCTCATTGGCACTGCAGAGTGGCTATGCTAAAGACGATTACGATGTAAGGGACACTATTTCAATTTATAGTTTAAAAAAATGTTAGCTAGTTATTTGTTGGACACCGATATTGTTGGTGAATTTACGAGAAAATTTGCATGAACGGGTTTACTAATTGTCACATCCTTCCGATAATTTTGCCTAATGTAAAACTTACTGAATAAAAACTCCGTATCTTAGAATATTAGGAAATTCGGAAAAAACTTCCAAAACTTCCAAAAACTTGGATCATTGTCTCGAGATAGAAAGATTTCTGGTGAATTTACAATTATGTTTTCATAAAAAACTTAGCTAATTTGTCAATTGTTTTTGTAAATTTCGTTTATGCAAATTTTCCAAATAAAGTTTAGAAAATCTAAAAATATGTAAACGTTTTAACAATTTGCATAAAATATCTTGAAGCTGTAAAATTTGCAGCGAATATTAAACCTTGGGATTGTTAGTTGTAACATATTTGTTTATAAATTTTGCTCCTTCAATTATTATATAATTAAAAATAGCATAGAAAAATCTAGAGTGTAATTTTCTGAAAAGCGTGAATGAATTTCTAGATACAGGAACAATTTTGTTTTGATAGGACAGCATTGAGTGGAGTACAGAAGAAAACCATTCTGCCAAACCTCCTCTGCTGAGAAAACCTTCCGAAAATGTCTTGGGGTCGATTGTTCTCGAGGCCTTACTGTGTCATTCTGCAGGTAAAGCCAATATTATTTACTCGTGTTCAAGTCCGAAAATATGTCGTTATATAACTTTTTTTTGGATCAAAAGTACACCTTTTAACTCTGCTAGAATCCTAAATTTTACAATTTACTTCAGCGAAAGCATGACCTTTTATTACTTTATGGCCTGGTAGAAGAATTGTTATTCTGCAATTTCTGCATTTACGTTTGCTTTATTTTCAGTTCCAGAACATCGCACCGAGGTTGTGCGCCTTAAAGGTCTGCAGTTGCTATGGAAATTTTACTCTGGAAAGCCTCGAGACGAGAACCACAAAAGTCTAATTGCCCAAATCTTGGGTAATTTAGCTTTAGACGAGCACCTTCATAGGCCAATATATAAGGCAGGTAAGTAGACAGTTCTTGGTTTTGACACCAAGTTGAGTTCGCTCCTAAATGTGTGGTTAAATCCATCAGGTTGGGTGAGCATCCTGGCTGAATGGTCGAGACATCCAAGCCTGGAAGTTGCCTTCCCTGCCGGAAAAGCTTTGGCTAATCTGGACAGGGAAAACGTCAAAGTTTCATTCGAAAATGGCATTTATTTGGCCAGCCCACAGCATTGGGACAAGTAAGTCTGGCTGATTCATACCTGTATTACTCCTGTAATTTAGCAATTTATTAGATCAAATAAATCCAGTTCTATTTAAGATTCTATAAACCAACAATAAAATTAAAAATAAAATTAAAATAAAATTCATTATCAAAAGCACTACTTTTTACTGCAGTAGGCCTATTTCTCTTTCTGTGGATAACTGCAAAGCTATCAAGCTAGTGTTACAACAGAAAACTACAGATTTTAAAAGCAAAATAAATTATAAGACTGCAATTTCCGTGCTTTAAACCTGTATAAAATCTGTACTTTTTGTACTGTATCTCAATGCATAAAAATTGCAGGTTTTCTAATATCTATCTTTAAAAAAAACCTGCTGTTTTATGCTATGAAGGTATGACAACCTCAATTGCTTTTGATGTAAAACTCTTTGGACCCTTTATTTCCTATATCCACATAATATGGTAATACATTATTGTAAAATGTCGCCATACGTGTACTTTAGAAAATACATGATTTCCAAATAATGGCAAGTTTGCTGAAAATATTAATATCCGTGACCTTCTCAACTATTTGTCGTACAAAAGCTGTTCTGATACAGTAATGTTTTTTTTTTTTAATTTTTCAGCCAAGTGAAAGTGTTAGGTGATGTGGTTTTTATCCACGGGCTCCTCGGTGGCGCCTTCAAAACATGGAGGCAGATGGACAATAGCATAACGGATACTCAGGGATCCCAGCCGTACACGTTTTGTTGGCCGAAGGATTGGCTGGCACACGATTGTTCGCACCTGCGAGTCATCCTGGTGGATTACGACACGTACTTAACTGAATGGGGCAGGGCATGCCCTTACGAAACCGAAAAGTAAGCCTTTGGAAAATTTCAAACGAATTCTGCTGCCTAGAATTGCGAAGTCTTTATTTAGTTACAATTTGGCTTTTCTAATTTGAAAAGTATCCTAAATTCAGGGATGTGCCAGGTGTTGAAAAATATTAAATATATTAAAATTTTGAATTTTCAGTAAGTAGCCAATAAGTGACCAATAGTTTAATGTAGCTGAATCCCAGGATTCTGTTTGTTCTTGTCGTATTGCAAAGAATCGCTGGTTGATGAAACCTCGCTAACTTTATTAGAGTGCTAAATTTAAAAATATTTTTTATCGACAGGCGAACACTAGAAGAGCGAAGTGCAGAACTTTTACGTAAATTGCAACTGGCTGGCGTGGGCGAAAGGCCGATCGTCTGGGTTGCTCACAGCATGGGAGGTTAGCGCTGAGCCTCAACAATCCCCACCTTTTTTTGGAAGGCATTTTGTTTTATATTTATGGCTTAAAACCTTAGTCCAAATTTAACATTAATCTTGTTAAAGGGAAAGTCTCTTGTAGCAAGTAATATTTAAATTGTACACACTTACTTGAGTTACTTACTTATTAAAGAAATCATGACATTTATCAAATACATGTTCAGCACCATTTTCCCATAGATTTCAGCAGACAAGGGCAGTTGGTGGTGCCCTCTAGGACATGCGTGTCTACATGTTTCGTGAGAGCTGATGCCTTTTATCCCGTGGAGGGCGCCACATACTGTCAGTAAAACAAGAAAAAGAAGTCCCTTTAACAAGTTGATGTATTTAGAGAGAAATTATGAAACTCGTAACATTTTCAAAAAATTTAGATGGAAATTGTTACATTTAAAAAGAAAAATATGAGGATTAGCACTCGCACCTTTTTCCAAGTTTGGCTGCTGCCTCAATTGTGGTTTCCGAGTTTGTTCATGGTCCCGGACCCCCCATTCCTTAAAGTACAACAGCTCCCCACGTCTTGCAGTGTAGGACAAATTTATTTGCACTAATTTTATCCAACGTATTTTAATCAAGTTTACTTATATCATTGCAATAAAATCTGTCAGTTTAGTAAAAGACTTGAAAAAAAATGGCTTCCATTAATGGTGGGTTGTCATAATCCAATGAAATATTACAGTATAAGTCATTTTTTTTTGTACAATTTTAGGTTTAATGGTGAAGCAGATGCTTATACAAAGTCAGTCTAGTCCCGACATCTCTGGTCGAAAAGTTTGCGAGAACACTCGTGGTATCGCATTTTATAGCGTGCCGCATCGTGGTTCTTCTTTAGCCAAGTTTAATTTTGGTTCTCGTTACCTGCTCCTACCTTCGGCTGAACTTAGGGAGCTGCAACAAGGTCAGCATTTATTTTGGTGACATAGTTTTTTTTAAATGGGGCCAAATATAGATTACAAAATGTTTTATTTTTATAACTGAGGTAGATTCTCAAAAATTGAATTCGCTTCACGCTACTTTCGTGCAGTTGTTGCAATCCAAGAATTGGCCCTGCCTTAGTTTCTGCGAGAACAGTAAGACCACCGTTGGCAGTCTCCGCATCACGGCCAGATTCGTAACTCCCGAATCTGCTGGTGAGTTAGGTTTAGGTTTATTCCCTTCTTGCCAATTTACAGAAAAAAAAACACTGGCTAGGCCTACGAACCCATCCTGGGCTTCGGTGAGTGACTGCATTAATCATATTTTATTAAATTTGAATGGAAAGAATTCTTAAACAAATATGTCTCTCCTTATTACAAGGTATTTAAACTGCTTAATTTGTTAAAAATGAGTTACATATAAAGTAAGCAATTTTCACAGATATGATGTACGGTTGAGCATCAAGCAGATCATTTTTTGCCAAAATAATTTGTCGTCCCCCAGAAAAAAGCGTTCTGCAGTAATATTTAGTAAACTACAATCCAGATTGCAATTTTTCTTCAATTTGCAATAGGCCTATAAACGGTATTAAAATATTGCTGCCGAACTAGTTGACAAGCCGGAACATTTTTTTTTCTGGAATGCGGTTTTGCTGTCTCCCTCCCCAGGGAAACCTAATGTGTGTCTTTTGCCCGTAACACACCGTTAGACAAAGTCCGAGCTAAGTTTAAGGCATCGTTTTCTCTTCCAGACTTGGGTTTCGGAGAGTTTCAAACGATCGACACCGACCACATGTACATATGCAAGCCGGTCAGCCGCGATTCTCCCACCTACTCCCAACTCGCCGACTTCGTCCGGCGACAGATCGGGCACACGGCATTGGAGGCTATGCAGCACCCCATGGACGGCCGTCGTCACGCGCTGGAATTCATCATTGGCGCATCCTTTATTTGAAAGGTAAATATCTTTATTCTGTAATCAATACGGAAAGATCCTCACAATTAACTTGTTCAGTCGTGCACTCGTGCTTCATTGAGCCAGAATTGGATGTCCAAAATTGTAACCTACCTAATGTCCACGCTTTCCTTTGGGTTTACCCCACGGGCCAACATTCCTAATCTACCTCTTTCTTACTATTAATTTAAATCGTTGAAAAGTGTTTTATGTAATCTATTAATCTGTAAAATTTATTAAATGATGTCTTGTCAAATAAATCTAATCTTATTGCACTAAGTTTCCTGGCTTTTAACTGCCTCGTTTCTAAAACACTGCATTAGTAATGCTACTGGAATGTAATTTTAAAAAATCTAATGATTTAAATAAAATCCAAAGTCTAGAATTTAAAATTCCCATTTTATATAATCTACCATTTACCAATTTGCTCATTTTTTTGTCATACATATAAAATGCATTGTAATATGTTAATTACTTAAATTCGCCAGAGTGCAATTGTCAATAATACTAAATTGCTATTTCATTATATCATTGGAAATGACTTAAATATACATCAATTTTAATAAGTAAACTAGTAAACTCGGTAGTTAATTTAAACTTTCTCTGTTTGAATAAAGTAAAATATTTTTCAACTTCGCTAAAATTATTCTTTAAATTCTGATGTTAAAATTGCACCATCGCCGTTGAAAGGCTTCAATTTTCCCAATGTATTTTTCTGAGGATTTTCCATGAAACTGCAGTATTTCTAGTTTGCATTTCACAATATTTACGAAGGATTTTCTACATTTTTAAACTGCAAAACTTCATTGGCACATAATTCACTTGAAAGGTAGATCTCTTTATTCTGTATTAAAATGTAAAAAATTCTAATAAGTCATATTTACAATTTGAAAACAATGCACAAGTAAAATATTCACAAACGCTGTAAGGGTTATGCTGCTAAAATAAACATTATGCTTTTAATTATGCATAATTACAAGATAGCATTCGGGTGAATTAGGATGAGATTTTTAATTCAAACCAAAAGTTTCTGTGCAGCAAAATTTCACAGCCTCGGTTAATCGTGGCGCCAACCTACCGTTTTCTTAAATTAATGAATGGCATATTAATTATTGCTTTAAAAGAAAATAATTAATATGCAATTACTTTTCTCAGTTTTCGTATTTTAACTATAAAAGAAAAACAAAAAAATCTGATTTAAAAAAAAGAAATACGATTTTTTTAAATTTTTAAAAAGAATCCCAAAGTTTTTTTCAACCCAGCATAACGACATAACCGAGGAAGCTATTTACTGCATGGTCTAAATTGTGATTTCCTTGAAATTTACAGGTTTCTGGACTAATGCCGTTTTCAGCCAGCACAAGATTTACCATAAAAGATCAAAGAAACATTTCTCCGAATGCCAGGATATTTGCGAATAAGGTAAGAAACCTTGTGCCTTTATCGTCCATAAATATTCATAAACAATTTGAGGGTTTGCACGGATAAAAGAAAATAGTTAATACTTCCAATGGAAGTGCTATCGTGCAACTACGCAGTTTCTGTACTTTTGTGTCTTAAAACATGTTTATATATGAATGCTTCTCATCGGGTTATTTATAATCTATCACATTTTGTGAAAATTATGCTTCCAATGGAAGTACTACTATACTTCTTCTGCGCTTAGAAATCCCAAATGTTCAAAATCAAAAATGTTGGCGCGCTGAAATTTCACATTAGAATGGGCAGCCCCAATCGGTCGTGGTATCTTCTGGGGGAACCGGGTGGCGGAGTCCTGGGCGTGACGGTTGAACTGCGGCAGTAAAAGTCTTTGAGGCACTTGCGACTTATGTTATTCTGAAACGAGAAAAGCCGAACGAGTTATTTCAGGACAGAACTTTTATGAAAGTCCCTCTGGTTGCTACCAATGCCAGTGCCCTTCACCTTAACACCTGCACTAAACTAGGATACAGTGACATCAAACTAGGTGTGGTGCAGACAAACTGCTCTATCGAACCACAACCCGGGTTTAAAAAATGTTAACACGCCAGTCATTGGGTAGGCCTACTATTGTCGCTTTTGTTTGTGAGACCTGGGTTCAGCATCACTAGTTAGCTATCCTAATTTACGTTTTCACCAGTCGTTAACATTGAGAACTAGCACTATCTTGACTTTAAAAAATTATGATTTAACTACGAAATCCAACTTTTCGAGGCATCATTTCCGAATGATGGATAGCCCAATTTCAAAAGTCACGGTTCCATTAAGTACGGAGTTCTGTTTCAAAATCATAATTCCTAAACCACAATTTTGTCGATAGCGTCATTCTAGAGGAGTTCGGATTTCACTTTTTAAATCAGAATTTAAAAATGTACACATTTCGCCAATATCAACAAATAGTTTTTGGAAGCCTCCTAAAGGAACACAACAATGCTTACTGGTACCCATATAAGATTTCTGGGGAAGTAAACAAATAATTTTGTTAAATTTTCTAAATATACGTGTGCAACTTTCCTGTTATGTGGTATCATAACTTTGCTGATATCTAGGATACCGTACTGAATCAAATTAAAATTACATTCCACATCAAAATTTAGAATTTTTTTGGGAGTTAAGAGATTTTGGGGTCCCGATCTCGGCTCCGGGCACACGCACCTATGAGTCGCTCCCTCTCACAAGAGATACGGTATCGCTAAACTGGAAGGTTGCCGCAAGTGTGGAATTCTCGGCTTGTCGAAACGTGCTACACAGGCCATCCACGTCCCTGGGATTGGCCATTAATTTCACCTAGAAATATACGGGTTCAGGAGGAAGAGAAAATGTTTAATGAAGAACCAAAATTCCATATTGCCATGCAGGGTCCCAAAAAGTAAAGCAAATCAAAAATGGCCATAAATAAATGCTCGGATCTGATGAGAGAAGCAAACAACCCGAAAAAGCTATACGTGACACCGTTTATGACTAATACAGTCCAATTTATTGGCAGACTAGTATTAATAGTTTTTAATTAACTGTGCACTAATTCGAATTGCCAAGTTTCACCTTAATTAGCTTTTAACAGAATACAAAACTTATCTACAAACTGCAAATTTAAAAGTAGGCCTATACAAAAATAAGAAAAACGGAAATTCTGCAATTTATTGTCTAATATTTTATTTCAATATATATATATATATTGTAATATTAGATAACGCTAGTGAGGGAACTTAGGGGAGGTGGGGGGTTCTAAGTCTAGCGAGAGTTGGGGGGGGGGGATAAAAGTAATGAAAGTTAAAAGTTAATAAATAACAAGCTAAATACAGGAACATTTGACAAACAATTTGACAAAAATAGGCAATGTAACACATCCGTGCCTGTTATAATTGCATGCATTAGGAGCTACGAGATTTTTCAGTAGCAAGATCTGATGAGAAAAGCACACCAAGGCCCCCCGACACCAAGCGAGAAAATCCAACACAATTCCTTCGTGACACTTCTCGAAGCAATTTTATATTCCACCAACCTACATTCTAGTCACTCTTAGTCTCGGCAGGGGCAGCAACGATTCACAGAAATTCAGAAAAATATTCGAAAGGAAAATCCTTCCTTCATGTCAAGTTAGGCATTATGTCATTGTGATCAATGACATCTTTTTCTCAATATTCAACACTAGCGGTCAATGTGGCCCTGCCCATATTTTACTCAAAAGCCGTCATTTCTCATTAATGGTAAAAAAATTTAATTTCAACATTATTTTATGTGGATTTTTTTTTTAAATGCGTAGTATTTAAACCTAACTTGTCGTGAATTGAGAACTTTAAAATTGGGTTTATTTTACCTGAAAGTCCGAGTACGTGGATACTGTGGATGCTCCCAGCGACTGGCCGTTGTCGTCCTCTCTGGCCACAAACGGGTTGAATGCTGGCTTGGCACGGGAATTCGCTTGGGTCTTGGAGCTATTTGCTGCCGATTTCTGGTGCAACCGACGGGGTATTACCCTTTTCTGAGCAGCTACCTGTATTAATGGTAAAAGTGAACATTAAGGAGGTGTCAAAACACTTGGCACGTAGGACGATGGCCGAGTGGGATTTGAAATCCACGGACTCGGTTAATACTGCACTTTGAAAGTTCAATTCATAGCAAGTTACCGTTAAAATAAGCAGCAATTGAAAGTTAAAATGAGTTCCGAAATTAAAATTCGGAATAGTGCACGGCGAGCGAATGTTCAACTATTCTTTTTCATTTTTACAACTTGCACCATCTGCTAGTTTTAATAGTGAAATTAACCGTAGTAACAAATAAATGGCGATAATTGTAAAGAATAGTTCCACATTTGCTCACCATGCACCACTAGTTGGCAATATGGTGCTTCCAGGCAGTGGTATTTTCCAGTAATTCAAATTACTTAAAAGGTTATTTGATTCAAATTATAATTTAACAGTACATACTCGTATCAACTTTTTGATAGTGATTATTAGCCTAAGTGAGACTACCCAGGTTTCCCTTGACATTTTGGAAATAATTCTTCCAACTGAAAAACATTTCCCAATTGTTCTAGAAAAGGAAATATTTCATTTTTCTTGAACGTCCCCAGCTCTTATCAATTCAATTTCAACTCAGTACCCTACGATGAGCATACCAGGATGCCATTTGGTATCAATAGGGGGTTATCCCACAATCGGGATGACTTTCGCGTCATACGGTTGTGACTTAAACAACATTGTTATATTGATTTCCTAACAATTTTGAACTATTCTGAGGAAGATTTTTCCATTGTCATATAATGTACGTAAGAAATAGGACCAATAATAAACTATCCGTTCTAGCACGAACTTCATAACGGTTAAATTTCCTCGACTTTGACCTAGATCCATGAATTATGCCATTATTCTCTTATACCCCTAGTGACTTTTCTACATTTTCTTGAGGTGTAACAGCCTTGATCAAAGACTTTTGCATCAACTCAGTGTCAAAAATACTTTTTGAATCTTAAATCCAGGGCTCGTATTGAATTATATAATTTCCTGATCATAATTGGTGAGCATATTCCCAATAGTGAGCGGGTGTCAATCCATTGCCAATTAATAAGTCCTAATTATACGTAGAATTCAAATTTCTACAAAACCAGATCATGTATGCAGAAACGTCAAAGCAATATTAGACTGTTTACATTTCTGTATTAATTAAATGCAGATTTATTTGCAGAAAGTCATTATCTTAACATCTTAATTCTGAAATATCTAGACAGAACATGGTTGAAACTTTTGGGAAATGAATTTTTCTCACTACATTGCCATTAGTAAAAGTTTTTATAGAGTGAGCTTCCCTTTCATTATTGCATAAACAAACTGGCAATAACATAAGTGCAAGTCTAAGCTAACTTCTGCCCGTTTTCACTTCTCCGAGACCATTGATTTCTAAATCCAAAGACAGACCTGAAAGGTTGAGGGCAACGGTTAAGGCGCCCGGTGCAGGGATGGCGACAATAGGGGGGTGCAAAAAATATACCTTTGACGCAGATATTGGGGGCTTCCCCAATGGCGTGTTAATTGGCTCTTGTCGGTTTCTCTCTCGCAGGGTATATGTGCCCGGACGCGGTGTCAGTCGAGTCATACTGGACGCGGGAGTTAGTAACTGTTAGATGGGAGAAGGTACACGTACAAACAAATGGTTAGAGGAAGTGCTAGCTAACGGATCGTACACGCGAGCAATTGAGCCACGGAGAATACGGATGCCACCGTGAATGTGCGAGAAACGGCATTTTCTGTTCTCACCTTGGTTATTTTGGCCGATCGGCTGCCGATTGGCGTACCCGTGTGCACTCGCGGCCGCTTGCCGCCGAGTTTTCCGTTCAAGGTGGTCGATTTCGCTCCGTTTGCCATCTCCTCTTCCATAAGACGGTTTTTGGTAATTTGCTGGAAAATATGAATTCCACCGAAAACCGATAAGAAACCCGTAATCATAAAGTGTACTCGATTAAAATGCATCGGATAACATTAATGTACTGTAGGGCAACTTTCCCCTTACTTTCACGCTCTTTAATGCATTTTCATCAAATGTAATCGTTCTATAACATGGATATGTCAGTGATTGTCACGCGTCCTTAGTGAATACGTAGTAAGCTTTGGTGAATTCCAAATACATTATACAAATTCCAAGTGGCTAGGAGTTGAGCCCAAATTAGAAAGAATTTCAAGTGCCTAAGGCGAATCCCAAATAGTTTGGAGTATCGAGTGTGGGTAGATGTGGCAATTATGGAATTTTTGCCACCGTGAGGAGTGCTACCGCCATCTTTCACCTTGTCCCAACTTCAATTTGTGATGCAAGAAATCCGTATGAGATTTGTAGAGGGTAGGAAACTAATGGAAATCTATAAATAAGGGGCATTTATAGTGAGGGCATAGTACTTACACGCCTAAGCCTCTCCTCTTCCTTTTCTTTCTCGAATGATTCCCATTGCTCGCTGAAGAATTCGAGCACGTTCTTTCCATTCGCAGTGAACCGCATGGGGTGTTGTGATTCCCACTCTCTGACCATGTTCTTGATGTCTCCTTCGAGCTGGGGGTAATATAAAAACGTATTTATCTTTTTTTCCAAGAATGTTACCATCTTGCGCCTCATTGCTCGCATTAATTCACTCACCTTTGGGATTTGAACCCCGAGTCTTTTGCGCTCCTTTTCTTCCTGCAATAGGCGCCCACCGCGGTTAGCCAATCTTGCAGAGTCGGGATCCCTGATCTTTCTCTGTGCGAAAAAGATGGCATTAGAAAAAAGCTAACCAGGACGTTTTTCCAATTTCTTCTAGCACACGAGGGTGCATCTTACCTCAAATTCGAGCAGCTTCTGAAAAAGTTCTTGACGCTTTCCGATTTTTTCAAAAATTGCTTTGCAATCGGAAAAATGCGTCTTTAGCGCCTTCAGATACTTTTCGTGCTGGGTCAATAGTGCATCCGTCCAGACATCTGCAAATATCAATGGAATCACAATTTGCATGTTTGAAAATACTGACCAAACTAAAATTTTCATGGAATTGTGATTTTAAGAACTCGTGATTTTTGTCAAAAGTGTAATTTTGGAATCATGGTTTTTATACAGAAAATCAAAAATTATTTAATGAATTCACGAATTTAGGATTTGCCAAAATTGATTTTCTACAATTTGATGGAACTACAATGGAGGCCATTTTATAGGGCTAATACTAGATTTTTCACAGAGAATATGCACTTACCAGCGTAAAAGGGCTTGAATGACTCCTTTTCAGAGGCACTGTACAGGCACTTGTCCCAAAATAACACTATCTCTTCCCGCAATCTTGCGATGTAAGCATGTAGATTTTCTTGCTTTCTTGCTTCCATTTGCATGACTTCAGCTCTCAGCTATGGAATAAGGAATTGCAACATTTAAAACCTTCCAACAACCCACAAATTCAAACTGACTGAAGTAAATTTTCTAATTACATAACACAACATCGCCAGCATAGGCCTACTATAAATAAAATTAGAATGCACAATCGACCTGTTTTAGGAAGCCATTTTTCCTTTAATTTATAATTGAAACCCTAGTCAATTTTATGTGTTTATCTTAGAAAAATTTGACGCTCCCTCTGATCAGACCATTTATATCTAGAAGGCTATGCCATCTCAAGGTGTCTCAGTATAGCCAGGTGGACAATTTACTCACCTTTTCTAGTGTACTAGGCGTTTCCTCCATGTTATTAGAAAGAAAGCATCCTCTTTCGTCCATTGAGATATCCAGGAGCTCCCAAAGCGAAATTAAGCGCTCCCGTAAACTTTCGGCTGCCATTCTGTTGCGCTCAACCTTCCCCTCGAGGTCGAGCCGTAACATTCTCATCTCTTCTAGTTTAGCCACTGTGAGAGAACGGGTATTGTTGTCTTCGACTTCCGTCGACGTTTCACGTTCCAATTGTTTATTGAGGCGATCGATGTTGCCTTTTAAGGCGTTGAATGTGCACAACCGACGGTCCTGCAAACGAATAATAGAACGAGTGATTTGTCTTATCCAGTGTTCAGTAAGGACCAGTTTTTTGTAGAATTAACCCTTGCAAAAAAAAATAACCGAAGATCTAATTTCTTGAAAACTATATTATTTGTCCCAAAAATCGTGATTCTAAATCATGATTTCTGAAAAACTCAAAGATTTCTGCATTGCCATCTGGATTTCAATCTAAAGACCGTCGTTGGGCAAATAATTATATGTTATACCAATTCCAGGAAATGAGAGATCAGAATGAAATGAAACTATTTCCTCAACTTACCTTTTCTTTCCTTAATGAAGCTGAATGCTTCTCCAAATCATTCAGCTGGGTGATTGCTGGCACCCGTTCGATGCCAATGGGATAACTGCTCTCACCCAACTCTTTGGCGAGGTCTATATCCTGCTTCAGGAGGGAGGATAACTTTTCCATTCGGGCCGCCTTTTCTTGGTCCAATTCGATCACATAACTGGCAAGGAATTCCTTGAGTTCCAGAACATTTAGGTTTTCGTCAGGCTGCAAAAGAATCCAACATATTACGAGGGATTTTAACAAGATCCGCAAGATTTTTTTCTTAAGATTGAGACCACCAACCTCTTTAGCTTCATTTCCCAATTCTTTTGCCGATCGGAGAACCTGTTTTCCGAGAGCTTCGATGTCCCTTATGAGATCATCGTGCGTAGCCGTCACCTGTTTAAAGGCCCTATCCATCAAGCTTTTGGCTAAATCGACGTACCCTTGTGTTTGCTTCAGCCGCTCGGCCGGGTCTAACCCGATGTCCTCCCACATGTTCTCGATTCTAGACATTTGAGCAGGCATGTGCTCCATTAGGGCAGCCATGAACGTTTGGCTGGAAAAAAATTAATAAACCTCACCACATTTTTCACGTGTTTCTTTTATATTAAAAATATTCACATATCTCACATTCCTGTGGAAGTACGTTACCTAAATTGTGAGATTTATTTTCTGCAGAAATAGGTGCGGGTATATTTACATGTACCTTTCATATGGAATACCTTTACAGATTGTGAGGTAGTCGCTCTATGTGTGTGTGTGTGGGGGGGGGGGATAGGGAAGGACCAACATGCAGCTATTAAACCATTCATTCTTCGAGTTTTGTTTAAAAAAAAAGCTGGAGGCTATTTCTTGCCAATTTTGTTCTGTAAGCATCCGAAATAGTCCCACTACTAGTCCATACTTCTGAATTCACAAATGATTTCCTTAAAATCAATCATCAACATACAAAACCAGACTCACGATTGTCACTACCCGAAGGTCCAAATTGGGCTCAATCAGCTTCATATTTTCAGTGTAACTCTTGGAGTATTTTTGGAAATTCATATCCTAACATGTTACTGGTATACTAGCTGATGGGCATTTCTCTTTTTGTGCAAAGTTGCAGGTCAACTTCAAAGCAAAAATTTTTATAAGTAGGTCTACTGTGGAATTTGTGAGAAACTTTCATATCTGATCTGGACTAGTTTGAGCTTGGACTAATATACACAGGACTCATCACTTGTATTCAAAAATGTACATTATGTGAGGATGCAATTGTAGCGCCACCTAGTATAAGTTCTATCAACTATGTGGGCAAGCTGAGAAAATGGTTAACAAGCATTGTTCACATGGCCAATGCAGAAGTGATTCAAGATATTCACATTTACTACATATGAAAGATGTACAATTTTATAGATTTCCAGATAAACAGATTTTCCCCAAAAAGTGTTTAGCTTGGGTAAGAGCCTGCAAAAGGAAAAATTTCACTATAAAAAATGTTACGAGGTTCATGTACATATGTTCAAAGCATTTTCATGGTGGTATTGGCCCCACCTCAGAAAATCCTAATCCTATTTCTGCAACAGCCAGTGATAGTCAAGTGAGTAGACATTTTACTTACCATAATTAAATATATAAATATTTTAATGCAATTAAGAGCATAATCAAATGTATTTCAGTTAAGGACATTTTGAAATCCTAGAAGGAAGCTGACATTTCCTAGAAATGGTCCTGACTCAGATGTGTGCATACAAGAAACCTGCACAGGTTATACACTTAAATGTTTATATCTGCAAATGATGTTTTAAATTAATAATAAATTAATGACTTAAATTTTAGATTAATGGCTTAGTCTAACTTCAGTGAGTTTTTCATCCCATTTTAATTTTAGAAAACACAATAAGTGAGCCTCCTGTAAACTTTACAAGAACTTATGGAAAAGCTAGTGTGGATTTGCAACAAACATTTACCAAGGAGTCCAAGGAATCTCAGTTATCTACATCACTATTGTCGACTATTGGCCAAACATCACCTATACAACTGGTCCTGCCTTTAACAGGTTCTGACACCAACAATACTGAAGCTGACATTTCAAGAAATAAGGCCCCAGTATCGGATGAAGTTGATCTGTTTCTAACTTCATCTAAGCAAACAGCACTACTGACAACTAGCTGCACTGCTAATAATGAACATGCAATTCACATTCTTGGATTGGCCCAGGTTATTTCATTAATGAATGATGGATGGTGCATCGGTTGCCCTAGTAAGTTAACAGCTTTGTTTATCAGATCGAAAGCAGTACCGTTGTTAGAGAAGTTCAAGTAGACTTTGAAACAGGACTGTACTCAGTGGCCATCAATCACAGACGAGTTGAGACAATTGGACTCAAGCGATTTCCAGAATATTTGTCATCTCCACAAGAAATCATCGATGTTCTTACTGCTACAAAGCTATCTCAATTTTGCCCCGGCGTTGGAACTTCAACATGCAACGTCATTCTTAGTTCCCAATGTGATGCATGCTGTAAGAGATGCGCTGCTGTAATTAGGAGAAGAAGATATGTGGAAAAAAAGAAAAAATCGAAGATTGCAAGAAAAGTTTGTCTTTCAAAAATGTCACCGAAAAAAGCACTTCATTATGCAAGAGAACAAAAGTACAAATTAATTCTTGCCCAGCGGAAATTGGCAAGAATTAGGGCGAGATTTAACAAGTATTTACAGAAAGGGCACTCCTTACGAAAAACGGATAATGCTATCTTTAGCAAAATGTTGCAGGGAAATATGGCACATGCAAACAACAATTCCCTTCTAAAGATGATGCTACGAGAGCAAATAAAAGCAGCAAAATTGCATACAAATGGTATGAGATGGCATCCGGAGATTCCTAAGTGGGCTGCCTATTTAAGATACAAATCGCCATGTGCTTACGATGAAATCAATGCAGCAGGCTTTTTTAGACTTCCATCATCAAGCACAATCAGTCGTCTGTCTGTTGACTTTAAACATGAATCTGGATTCCATTCTCACGTTTTAGAAGACATGAGGAAAATTGCAAACATCGAAGCCCTACCAGAGCATCAAAAATATATGGCATTGGTTGTGGACGAAATGAGTATCCGCTCAAATGTTGTATATAATAAACACTCTGGAAAATTGGTTGGCTTCACGAAGTTGACAGAAGCAGCTGACAGCACTGAAAGTATGCTACA
>JAQIXP010001372.1:0-18777 GCA_034700285.1 Proteroiulus fuscus | reverse complement strand
GTAATAACAAAATCGAACTTATACATTTTGTAGTAAATTAAATAAGCTTTCCAAAAAATCAAACCCCATCGTTATCCCCTCGGCCAATATTGAGATCCGTTAAATTTTGGGAAAAATTTCAAGTCTATGTAAAATAGCATGGGAAAACTGAACAGTCAACTTTAAAAATCGATAACTACATTCAGAATGCATGTGACGTCATGCTGTTAAAAGTGTGGACAGCCCCCTTAATGAAACCACAGAAGACCCCAGGTGTCATGCGAAGGATTATTTTATATACAAAACAGGTAACATTTGTAATATGTAGGAAATGTACTTACATCAGGGTGAGGTATAGCATATTGCCCTTGAATCGTATAAGCTTGACCGCCAGCAAAAATGACGGGTGGCATGGCCGGTTTCGGCCGATAAGGGATGGTGGCACCCTTTGGTGGTGACTATCGAAATGCACAAAATAAAATGTTATTATGCACGGAAAGAGAAATAAGCTTCTATGGATAAAACATTGCTGGTCACAGCTTGCCTCCATCATGACGCAACAGATGTGATATATGCATTGTGTAATTGAGTCCGAGGTCCCTGAGATGGTGACTGCTCTTTCAGTTGAATTTGGCAGCATTTCACTGGCAACCTGAATTGAAGCGCCTGTCACCTAAGAGGCAAGAATTACATCAATTATCATTATGTTTGACAAACACGAAATGTAATTAATACGAAAGGCTAAAATGATATACCTCACGGATCTCTTTAATTTTGGATCCACCTTTGCCAATAAGAGAACCACACTGGCTGGCGGGAACAATGAGCCGTAGAGTGATGGGGGGCTTTGGAACTGTTCCAGTGTTGGGGTTATTCTGGTTTCGATAAAGAAAATCAAGTTAGCATTCCCTCGCTCAAGAAATAGAATTTTTGAAACCGTGATATATCCGCACGGGCGGATGTAGATGAGGAGAGCTCGTGGGAAAACCCACGAGGCTGGGCTCCCTTTTATTATCACAGAAAGATAAAATTTCCCAACATTTCCCCAAAATTTTAGGCCCACCTGCAAAAAATCGATGCATTTTTTCCCCCAAATCCCTCACTAATGGAATTTTCTAGATCCGAAACTGCCCAAGTCCATCCGAATTAATTCGGACGGCACTATATTTATGCATACTATAGCGCCATGAACTATTTACTTATTTAGGTGAATCAATTTCGCTTCCGACTTCAAACTTATTGGGGATTTTTTTGCTACCTTTACGATAACCATAAACCATTCTAACGTTCAGGTTGAGGACCTCGTCCGAGCATTTCTCTGCATATTTTAAAGCTTATTTGGTGCATTTCTAAGAATCATATAGCATCACATGAACATTTATGCAGTTTTTATTGAAGTTTTTGTAGATTACATGTTTGGCATAAGCAATTGCCTACTTAGGCTACTTTGCCTACACCAGCTGACTCCATTTTAAAGGAAGAAAAGCACCCTAAAATGATGATGATATATGTGAAAAAGTCTGCTAGTTTCACCTGTGTGGCTGTACTGCTGATTGCTTTCCCCTTGTAAAAATCAACATTTCGCTTCCTTTTTTCTACTCCCAATAGGTCATTCTGTTATTGAATTTTAAAATAGTAATCCAATGCAGGAAATCGTTTTCGAGTGTTTACACTACCGTACGTCAGTAAGCATCACAGTCTACTTATTCACATATGCTATTCATTCATTTCTGATGTGCCAGCAAAGCTTTGTTTAGATTTTATTTGGCACTAGACTATAATATCTGCCCACATTTTCCATTTCGTACATGCATGAAGTAGATGGTTTTGCAACACGAAAATGTTAAAGAGGGAATGTAAGTGACAGATGCATGTGGTTACCATCTGCAGGTTGGAAATGGAGGAATATTTGTTTAGCAAACAGTCGTCAATGACATTTAATCCTAATAGCTAAACCGCCCCAATGCTTTACCAACAAACCCACCTCTTCAAATTTTTTACAGATGAGGTTAAATGCCTTAAAGATGGCCTCCGTGGGTCCTGTGACAGTAACAATGCGCTCTGGACAAGACCCATCTGATATGTTGATTTTGGCACCACTCTACAAAAAAAAAATAAAAAATTAAATTCAAAGTAAAAAGTTAAAATTTTGCAATCTGGTTAAAAAGGAATGGAAATCGAGTTTTTGCTTACCTCTTCTCTGAATTTCTTGATATTATCGCCTTTCTAAAAGATTTGGAAAAATAAGTCTTACCGGTAAATATTTTATATTTTCTTAGAAAAACTAAGCGTTTTTATGAGCGGAGCCATTTTTTTCTGCAAAAACAACTTTGTTTTTACCTTTCCAATGATGCTTCCCACTTCCTGTAAAGAAAACAAAAATGAAATTGTCAATTTATTGAACAAGTCAACGAGCTATATATTTAAGTTCGGTTTCAATAACTTGTTGTTTAATTGAATAACCAAATTATAATACAAATTTTGTATGTACTGAACTTAATCCGAGGATTATCAGTAAAATGAATTAAAATTTATGTTCTTTCCTTATAATTGTAAAATAACAGTGAAATATAATGAAGCTTTCTATAAATGACAAAGTGTTGTTATTCAATAAATAAACATAAAGTTCAAATTGCCAGTTAATGGCACACACTATTAAACATAATCAGAGAAAAACAAACAAGAACTTTAGTGCAAATTTATAACAGGAGAGAAACAAGTGAAAGGAAGACAAAAGACAGTGTTAGAGTTGACTGGAAAAATGAGTAATTGAGTAAATGAGTAATCAGTTGCCAGTTCACCCAGCACTAAGCAATTTACTAAATGGGCCAAGATGGCAGAAAACAATTTAATTAACTTTTCCAGTTCTATTTGAATTACGAATGTACCAATCAAAAATAAGTATAGAGAAACATTTCAATCACAATAAAAAAAACTTTTGAATTTCAAAAATAACCAAATAAAAAAAAATGCATTTAAAATGTTCTAATTTACAATAAATTCATTTGAAATGGACAAAAATAATTCGAGAATCACGATTATATAAGCCTAACCCATTCTGACACTTGATGGGAGGGCAGATTAAGATACCCTATATATGTGTGCAGATGTAGACATATTGAATAAATAATATTAATCATGTACAGAATCTGTTTACCAGCAAAGTATCCATGATATTTTTGTTGGCACCTAATTGGTTCATGTTCAGCCTACTGTCATGACCAGGTCATTTTTGTAACATGGAAGCTACAGCGTAATCTGGTGGCCATTTTTGATTTCCACGATCAATTATTAACAATGAGACTTGAACAATGTTGGAAGGATTTCTGTATTCATGCAAGCAGTTTCTATCATGTTATGCCATTTGCTATATAATTTATAACCCCTCGTGTTAGTCGCATTCAAATCAAGATGATATCAAAATGCAAATTACAGGAAGGGAATTCTATAATATATAGCATTTTCGATAACCCCATGCATCAATAGGTCAAACTGAACGAGGATTATGTGAGCATTTTCTAAATATATCTGTTCGGGGTTAGTGGTCTATGTGGTTATGGGCATACACGCCTGACATGTTAACTATAAACTGTTTCTACTTTCTCGCTATAATATAAATGCCTATACATGAAGTTTGAGGGAAATATACAGCGTAGAAAGTAGCGTTACACCTTCCCTCGTGCTAGCTTATCTCACGAAACAACAAAATGTTTATTGAAACCCCATATCAAAATCAGCAGTTAACACTAAATTTCCCAAAATGTATTGTTTAGAAGCACATCGTTTGTGTTCATCTAGCCTTGGCTTTAACACCAAGTCTTTATCTGCCATGTGTTTCCTATGATAATGCTCGGGAATAAAAATTACAGTGAAAGAAGGGAATATATTACCAAGCGATGGCACCGCTAGGAATAAACAATTGTATTCAATTCATTAGACAAAATATGCAAATAAGTTTCCTATCTTCAACTCATTAACATTTATATATGCATGCAGCACTCCGAGGAAAAATTTAAATTTTCTGACAGCACTTTAAAAAAATTATATGATCTAATTTTTAATAGCATTCTATTCTCATCTTTCTTGCACTTTCTAACATGACAAAATATTGGATTTAATAGAAAATTGGGTATAAAAAACAACTATATGTAAAAGTGGCTTATATATTTGCAAAAAGCATGCATGCATGAGAAGTTTTTCTGGATTCAAACTTTACAAATACAAATGCACCTTAAAAGTTTGTGTACGAGTATAAGCTGAATGTAGTATAAATGCTGACGTCATACGATGATGTATAATAGGCTTAAACTGGGAAAAAGATTATTTTGAAAACTATATATATGTATATACAAGCACAGAAACAAGTCACTTATCTAAACATGTAATTTCAACCGTGAAAAGGCTATAACATTTGGGAATTCACTTTTCTATATAAATGAAAAGAGATTATAAATGAGATGCCGTCTCTTACAAATCCACCTTATGCATATTATATAATACAACTTTTAACAAGCTGTTTATTTGCTGGAGAAAAACTTTGGTAAACTCCATGACGAGGATGATATATAATGAAATGTGATTTCTTTAAGGGTCTATACGACTCCTAAATCATCTTATAGAGGCAGAGGATTTCAATCTGAAAATCTTTCTCCAATTTGAAGAAAAAATGACTACAGTGTATTCAGCAATTTACTTCAAAACATGATAATAAGTGACGCCAAACTATAGATAATTCAATACAAAATAGTTTCCATGGATCAATTAGTATATACAAGCTAATTTTGACTATCACATGCATAGTTTTAACTTTATAATCAAGAAAATTGGCTTTCGAAAGGTATACTGCCCCTTTAAAGTCTATAGTGTGTGCGCATGGAAGTTGGTTATATTGGCTTATTAAGATGCAAAGGACATTCGGAATAAATTCCGAAACATTTTCAATCCTATAAATCTCTTCTAATGCAAAAAAAAAAAAAAAAAAAAAATACTTTTGTGTCTTCTCTTCCTTTCGTAATCTCTTATTACTAGACAGTTTTCCACGTATAAATCTGCATATTTTCTTTCATAACACAGACACACACTCGCGGCCAATAATACATCTTTCATTCAATCTGAATATATTTATTGGTTGCAGAGAAAGCTGCAGAAAGGAAAAGCATACAAGTATACTACATACTTTTTCAGTATACACTTCTCTTGATAAAATTAAAATGAACTCTATACTGCATGCTGAATATTATTGTTGTTAACATATTTAGATTGCTATAATTAAGCCTAATGGAAAGACACTTGAAGTTTACCATAACATACTCGTATAGTTACATATTGGATTGATAACTAGAAGACTCGTCATTATATATAGTGAAACCGCGCAAAAGAGCAGCATAAATATCCCACTACTGGCGATGAGTTGAATTACACAGACCAGCCATGTTTGCCTTGTCACCAAAAGTTTTCCTTCTATAGTATTCATACGCAAGTGTAATATTAATGGCTGGAATCTTTCAAGTCAGGAACTAATTTCTCTTATAGAGTTTGTGTGTGCATGCATGGGATAATTAGTCACTCTTTAAAATGTTTTCTTGATACACAGTTGGTCTCAATAGATATGGCATGAAAGCAGGAGTCCCATATTGTGACAGAAAATAGTGAATCCAGTAGCATGATGTTATATGCATGTACAGCCCTTCTAAAAAATCATAACTATTTTATACATATATTCTTTATATTCTATACAGTTGCTATATGAGACGTATACACCAATAACAGCTCGGAAAAGTAATGCATGATTTATGAAGACATTGCATGCTCACAATAAAGATCACAATAAAGAAACAACGAAATAATTCGTAAAGCAAATATGAAATTCACAAATGCAACTTTTCATTGCCATTTAGTCAGATTTATTATTTTAATTCAAGATTGTAAATATAGGAGGAAGGGGTCCTGTCCTAATGTACTTTCAGCTATATATAACTAACTATACATCCATACTCATGCTGATAGCATTTTCTTAACTGAGCAGGGGTTTTCTTATCTAATTCGGGCTTTCAATTATTCCCAAGTCAGCAAGCTTCAATGTTTCGTTATAAATGCCTCTCTCAAAAATGAGATTTTTTCTTGGTTTTTTCCCCCCGTCTCAACATGAGATAAAATTCTTCCAACTCGCGCATTTCCCTGTTTGATGGACGAGCAAACTAAATTAATCAAGTCAGTGATTCCCTAAAGTGCAGAAAAAAGAAGATATTTGGTCCAACTGGGTTTTACTATATATATATATATATATGGCTCCGAAGTGCATGTAGAGGCAATGCAGGGGCTAAAACCCAATTAAGCTGTTGCATAAGGATATATGAACCATGTAAATGCACATAGATTAACCTGTCTTTCTATAGCCTTTGCATATTCTCTCTCTTTCGTAGGCCTATATCAAATTAACTCACAGTATGGTATAATTATACAATCTCAAAATGATTTGCAGATTTTAGTAATTTGCTTTTAATTTTTCCTGCTAAACGAAAAGACATTTATAAAATTGCTTGCAATCCATACTCCTAGCTACTATCAGAATATACGCTCGTAAAAATATCAGCACACATGTATAGCTAGTTAAGGAGTAATAACACAATTTCAAATTTGTTTGTGTGACAAGTGATTAACATGGTTACCACTATAGTAATACAATTGAAATGACGATAGGCCTATCCCTCTGATGGTCACAAGATGAACTAGACACAAAGAGACAGACAGGATGATGTCATTCATAGAACACGTCCCTTGCTTTGTGTAGTGCACGCCTAAATGACGTTAGGCTAGTTTGACAAATGCTCACAATAAATGGCACTGAATCACGCCTATCTTTTGCTGGGTTTTACAAAAGAAATCCGATTTCTTAAAGGGACAGTCCCACCTTATACCTCAAGCATTTTTTTTTGCGAGAAAGAGGAAAAAAACCAAGAAGAGCTTAGAAATTGAAATTTAATTCATAGTTACCATTCAATAGTTATTAAATTTGAAACATGCCAATGTGGACAAAAATCTCGATGGTTGATAGTATAGCCATGTTGGAAGTCATGTTGTCAATTGCGCATGCGCACCCTCTAGTAATAAACTTGAAAGCGGCCTCTAGATGGTGTACAAGTTTTTGCGTAACAGAATGCGCATAACTATTACATAGCAATGAAGTGAAGCCAACTTTAACTCCCGCCCTCCCTTTGCACACAACGCCATTCTGCCTGGGTGGGGGACTGTTATAAAAATGGCGTCTATCATCTTTTTTGGAAACACAGTGATTTCTGAATTACGGTAGGTGAACTGCAAGATGTTGTTATATTAATAAGACTGCCATTCTTTATTATTAATAATCTTAATTTTAAGTTTCATTTGTCACAAAGTGGGACTGTCCCTTTAAATTTTTCTTTCAAGAAATTCAACAGGTTAATCCTCCTTTTCTGGTTTTATTGCATAAACTGAAAAATGAATTTGAAATTACTGACATTTTGTCAAAGGATAGACAGAAGTGCAAGTCCATGATGCATGACGTGTTCTATGACGTCAAATGGTTCACATTAGGAAAATGCTTGCATATTGTCTATGCTATCGCCTGGTAAAGATTTGTGTTTACTATTTACAATGTATAACTTTGGAAATCATTTGAACAGAAATAATATGCAAATTTACAGTATACATCATAAGGATTGGGAACTATACATTATACTGGTAAAGAAATTTTAGGATTACATAAAAGTAAGTTACATGGAGAGGCATAAAACATTTTATTATTGAATCAATATTTAGGCTAGTAATTGAATACAATTTGTATCCCTGACTAACTACCAGCAATAAACGTGGATGTTTTTGTTATTTTATGGAGTGTATTCTAGTTGAAAATTTTGCTGGAAGCAGCAGAATGTAGTTGGTTTATAGTAAGTGTACAATGCAGTGGTCTATAACATTGTTTTCAATAAGTTCCTCGAATTTGCTTGCTTGCCATTAAACTACACCATGTGTAAAGTTTTTGATAAAACTTGATAATTTTTTTACTCCCACGGATTCATGATGTTGTGTAGAATATTAAGTTTTCAGTTGGACAAACACAAAGCTCAAATAAGACCCTAGTCCTATACACTTTTCTGCCAAAATAGATTTAATCTTGAAATGAAAAGCATACACAGAATTTGTCATTTATCAGTTTGCACATTCTATTCTATACTTTCCTTTTTTTATCGTGTAGGTCCTGCATGTAAGTTTCTCAAGAGGTATACATACCAAGTCCAGAGTAAAGATAATCATGCTTTTTCTAAGACTTGAAAGGGATATTGGTTTTCTGTGGTCAATTTACTTTTCGCTTTTTTTCCCAATTCAATCAATTGTAAAGAAGTAAAAAACGAGCAAAGGTTAGAACAAGATAAGATAGATATATATTGGCTGACATACACTGACGATTTTTTTTAAAGTTTTAAAGTCATAGGCCTGTTATTATTTCATAGGAAAACTATAAGCCTACTTCTTGTCTTGAAAGGGGAGGGAAGGAAAACGTTGAACGATTACCATTATTTCTTTATTAAATTGATAAACATATTTATCGAATTTTTGAAGCACAAAATCAATAAATGAGTACCTTAGTTTTCCCATTATTGAAATCGCTTATAAGGCAGTACATCACTGCATACTCGATAGCTTTGTTTGCCTAACTAAAGGGGCAATTTTTTTGTGTGGATTATTGCACTAATACTTTGACTTTAATTAGGACCTATAGGTCAACTGACATGTAAATGTAGCACTTTATGTTCCACTTAATTGCTGATAAAGGACTCATATGACATCACACTGACTTGCTAACTTTGATGTAAATGTGGCAACACGTTACACATAAGTTTTTCATTTGGAATCGAATGGCTCATAAAGTACCTGAAAATATGAATCGTCTGCTAGACGTCATATCACCTTGAAAGGGACAGTCCCACTTTGAAACAAGTTTATTTTAGGAAAAAGAACACGAAAAAGAAGGACAGAAATGGAAATTGCATTTGGATTTAAGCCTACCGATCAATAGATAAAAAATGTCCAGAATATGTGGATTTGAATGAAAACAGAAAGCCCAAATAGGTTCCATTTTACCTGCACTATAGCGCCCTCTATTGGATAAAAGGTATCAGCTGCCATGGAACACATAGACATACACGTCCTACGGTCCTGGAGGGTGCCAACAAAAGCCACTGCTTGCTGAAAGCTATGGAAAAATGGCGCCTAATATATATTTTGCAAACGTCTTAAATTCTTCAATATGGAAGCTTTGCTGCAATAATTCTTATTGACACAGTTATTCATATTTAGTAAGTGGGGTGTGTAGGCCTACAATTTAAAAATTACTTGTTACAAAGTAAGACTTTCCTTTTAATGTTTATTACTATTTCAAACGCTTTTAAATCAGGCCATCTATCGATTCAAACTAGTGTTAGGACTCGGGAAGGGGGTCGTCCATAAATTTCCTTTGCAGTAAGATATTAAATTTTCAGTAGGCCTACTGTAATTTTAACTACGATAATTTTGAAAGCATAGCTGTGTTCCGAGTATTTCCTGTCTCACCCTAACTTGACTAGTAATAATCTATTCGATTTCAAGGATAATGTAACGTTTTCTACAGATCAACTTTTTGCAAATATAACAAACGTTCCAAGAAAATGCCACATTATCACTAAAAACCCCTGTCAGTAGTACTTATAGCCAAAATAGGATGAGCCAACAGGTTTATAGTAAATATTACATATATTTGCCACACAAGCCTGCTCCCTTCAAACTTTTGGGTAATTTTAGATTAGGGCTATTCTTGCAAAGAAAATGAAAAAAAAGCTATTTTTAAATTGCATTGTGTTTTTATGTTACATTTTATGTTTACACTTTCATGTCTTCATTAGCAGCAAGAACTAAGTTTAGTTTTCTAGAGATGTTTCTTATTTCTTCAACAAAGCATTTAGCATGCACTTACAAATACATCTAGCTTTCATCCTTCAAAAAAAATGCATTTTCTTAAAATAATTCTCTCAATATATTCAGACAGTATTAGTTCTAAGATGAAAAAACTGCGTTATTGCTGTTTTTATTACAAGGGAAAAGAAGGCAACAATACAGTCGCTTTTTTGATCTATTTTATTGCACATTTTCTTGTTTCTTTCAAAGATTTCGTCTATGCTACTTTAGTTTAGCCATTTGCAAAACACACAAAAAATGAAACCAAAATTCCCAAAGAAAAGAATATGTGAAAAAAAATAATCTTTTTTGTTGCAAAGTTAAACTATTTCAACTATTTTCGTTTGTGATCTCTAGTGGAATTGTTGTGAAGCCTTACAGAAAAAGAGGAAAACTTGATTTTTGTTTGACTGAGGGTTATAGTTTGTCAAAACTGCCACACAGATAGACATCTGGCAACACTAAACCAATACGCGGATCTAAGCCAAATTTTATTTTCAAAAATTCACATTAAAAAGAACGCATAACAATTTTTTTTTTCTTGTCTGACACATTTTTTGGTTGAAGTTTGAATCTTCTGGCATTTGGCCCAGTTCAACTATTATTTGAAAAAGCTAGATTCATGGCGCCTATATGCGTACATGTTTTCGTATTGTTTTTATTTCAGATAAAATTAAAACATCAAAAATAAATCCAAAAAACATGCCTATTTAGTTTTCTTATAGCAAACCTGCATCCTTTTGTTAAAACTAATCCCTTGTTTTTTTTTTTAAAATTGAATATATCCTGCTAATATAAACAAAACATGCACCTATATTGTGAAAAGATTAATTAGTAAGGATTTTATCTTTAGAGAAACAAAAACAAAATTACACGCAAGCTGTTCAAAATCTCATTGTGTCTTCATGCAATGCATGCATTTAGCTATTTGAAAAATCAAGATTTTACTAAATTAAGTTTTATTTTTAAATCCTACACGCTTTGTATGAAAACAAGCAATAACGAAGCAATTACATTTCAAGCAAATTTCTCTTTATGGCAGAAAAAGAGTTGAGAGATTTGCTGAGCCATTTGTTGTTGATGCCAATTTAATGATGCATTTAGTCCATATCTCCTTTTTTACGTTCATGTCTGACATGTTTTTTACGTGAAAATTCAAATACATGTATAAAAAACATGCTTAGTGTGGAAATGTGATACATGTCTTTTCTACCCTTTTCATGCCGAATTCTGAGCAGAGAAAAAAAAATCAGCATACTGTACTCATAAGTTCTTAAAGGGACAGTCCCCCCTTGTCTCAAGCATTTCTTGCAAGAAAGAGGGGGGGGGGGACCAGAAGAGCGTAGAAATTGAAATTTAATTAATAATTATCATTCTATAGTTATTAATTTTGAAACATTGCCAATGTGGACAAAAATCTAAATGGTTGATAGTAGCCATGTTAGAAGTCACTTTGTCAATTGCGCATGCACACCCCTCTATAGTGAAACCGAGCAAAAGAACGACATAAATATCCCATTACTGGCAACCAGAAGTCAATGTATATTTACGCCATTCTTTTGCTCGGTTTCACTATAGTAATAGCCTAAACTAGATGGTGTAAAGTTTTTGCGTAATAGAGAATGGCATAACTATTCCATAGAAATAAAGTGAAGCCAAATTGAACTCTCCTTTGCACGCAGCGCCATTCTGCCTGGGTGGGGGACTATTATAAAAACGGCGCCTATCATCTTTATTAGAAACATCGTGATTTCTGAATTACTGTAGGTGAACTGCAATTATTAATAAGACTGCCATTCTTTATGATTAATAATCTTACTTTTAAGATTCATTTGTCACAAAGTGGGACTGTAACTTTAATGTATGAAGCATTTATACATTTTGAGCCTATGGATGCTTAATTTTGTTTTGGAAATTTCCTAAAAAGTATTTATATTATGTATATTCTATAAAAAAATTTCCAAGTGGACATCTTTTTCGTCACAAAACACACATCAAGTAAACGTTAACCTAAATCTTAAGACAAAAGTTTGTTCTTGGCCAGAAATAGCATTTCTTTAAATGTTGGCCATTTTAGAAATGAAAATAGGAGATGGACACGTGTGCATCATAAACTAAAATACTTCAAATTATGTTGGCTCTAGTAGGTCTAACCAATGATCAAGTAACTCAAAACCCTAAGGAGTCTCCAATTCTATGAACACGGTACACATTTTCTAAGAGTGTATTTTTCCCCTCGCAAACTGTTTCTTTTGTTTCTTTTTTTAGCAAATAAGGCAGGTATTAGACACTAACGTTACATTTAATTACAAGAATCTTGTGTAGGCCTACTCTTACAGCCTCGTGACAAGTTGCCAAGTTTCACAATTGTGACCAAAAAATGCCAGCAGTTTTGGAAACAAGTGCCTTAATTTACTGTCCAGCTTCTGTTAGAAGCATCAAACGTCTTAAACAGCTGTCTTATATTTTGCTTTAGATTTTCATCTGATAAAGAAAGTTGTAAATTCAGTAAAAAAATAAGTTTCTAGGTGACAGCCTTGTGCTGGGCTACAAAAACAAGTCCATTATAGAAGCACACGTATTTAACCAATTTCTAGCAATTAATTCTTATCAGGGAACACCTGTTCAACAACAGCAATGACACAATTTTGTTTTGGTTGGCTCATGAATAATTTGCTATATTTGAACATCTCATTTGTGGCCTGCTGTCGTTCATGCTAACATCCGTGTCTTAAAATGGTTGACCACTTTTACGAATTGACATATTGGTTAATGTTCCAGATTTTGAAAGATATTGTTTGCATTGAGAGATAGAGAGAGAGAGCGAGAAAAATATAAAAAAATGCCCTGTACATGTATTTTGATCAACAACGTCGAGTGGTTGTGTAGGAAGTAAGCTTTAAATCCATCGATTTTTCTGGCATTTTATATACAGTGAGGTCTATAAGTCACTGAACATAGCTACAGAGACTGTTGAGCCACAGCCTACTGACACTGCATTTACACCACCAAGTTGCAGAGAATCTATGTGCTCGCAGCGCAGCGCAAGGGAGCGCAACAGCCGATGACGTGACGTCATGTCCTGTTCGCAGTGCGCAGCGCAGCGCTTCACAAAAGTTGACCACGAACGAACTCTTGCGACTGCGCCACTGCGACATCACAAACACATGGGCACAATTAGAGCACTTCGCAAGTAATCTATCATGCCTATAATGAGCATGCACAAATTGGTGTAAATGAGGAATTGCTTGCGCTG
This sequence comes from Proteroiulus fuscus, assembly GCA_034700285.1. NCBI lineage: Eukaryota > Metazoa > Arthropoda > Diplopoda > Julida > Blaniulidae > Proteroiulus > Proteroiulus fuscus. The sequence continues at coordinate 5,573 of JAQIXP010001372.1, read as the reverse complement.
CGAGTTACTGCGAAAATTGTGTGTTGCAGTGCAGCGCGGTGCTGACCTTTGGTGGTGTAAATGCAGTGTAAGATTTTTTATTTTTATTTATTTATAAAAAAAAATCTTAGTAGGCTGTGGTTGAGCGCTTCAAAAATGAAAAACGAAAAAGTATTTTGAATATATTTTGGAAATGCACAAGACCCAGTATGGTGTGTAGCGCAGTGCATCATTGGAACAGCCTTTTTAACTTAAGAATTTTGGAGTAAGAGACGTTTTCAGCATAACCAAAAAGAACCAGTTACAGGCATTACAGTGGGATGTCACTCACAAGGTGACAATGCAGTGGTGTCCGGCATTCGAGAAATCTTATAAGAAATCTATTTGTATGGATACTGTAAATCTTCTTGAAATGACCCGGGCGATCTTTTCTTTCTTTACCTTCGGAGTTGGAAGTAATTTGGAGATGGAAGAAAATAATGGATGGGTTTTTATTTAAAATTTCAAAGAATATCACAGTATCTTTACCCTATTCTTATTTTAAAACATACGGTAGGCCTATATATTGTAAGAAACTTTTACCACAATAAATGCATTTTTATACAAGAACATCATTAAGAGATTTAAACTATGCTCTAAGGGAAAGCGCCTTTGGATAATGGGCAAAAATTTGAAGTAGAAGATCATTTGAAGATGGGCGAAATATTGAGGATGAGCTAATTTTTGACGCTAGGCTATCATTTAACATTTTTTTTGCAATTTTCCTGCACGAAATTTTGAGTCTGGGCTAAAATTTGGGATTGGCGTTTTGTAGAAGATTCACAGTGGACAATCACAGAAGAAATTCTTTGCAAAAATGTCTCCATAGGGATGATAGGGCTTAGTGGCATATATAGTTCAACTTGCTCTGTAGCTACGTTCAGTGACTTATGGCCCTTACACTACATGTACAGAGTTCACTTATGCTACAATTTTTGAAATCCGTCTTGCACGTATAATAGCGAATATAGAGAAGAAAAGGCTTGCATATTCATCTCATAGATAAAATATTCATTCAAGTTGAACAAACACGAAATGTGCGTTTTTCCACTATTAAATATTTACGTACATTACCAGCTCTATCAAGTCGGAAATAAAATGCAGGCTGAATAATCACTCATTTAATACACCACGGGATTTATCAAGCAAAATATTGACAATATTATAAACTAAATGTACTTTTCAGAGCTTCTTATAATTAGCATTTTGCCTAATGTGTGACAGTCGGCAAGGGACACTGAATAATAGAATATTTAAGTTTGTAAGTTTGCTCACAAATATGCCTATAATGTACAGCATGCCATTCTGCTTCATTTGGCCAATACAAAGTAAACGCTAGAGGGCGCTGCTTAACAGGTAAAAATGGCGCCGTATATATAATTAAAGTCATTTTCTACGAATTAATGCTATTTTTGCAAATAATTAGTAGTAATACCATTCAATTACCATTCAGCATTTGTTATTGTCTTCATTATACTTGTTATTTGAATAATGAGTCTAAGAAATATTGGAAAAAAAATCCTTTTAACATTTTCTTATAGACCGGCCTATACTTGTATAGTTTTGAGACAGCCTTCAAACAGACAATTAGGCTAATTATCAGAAGCCTGTATATAAGCTATGCTTAATTGCTCATCTCCAAACTTATTTTTTTAACAGAATTTCTTGTTATTAATAATGTCAAAGCTGAGGTTCTGCGAGGTATAGGCCTATTTCTGCCTCTTTGAGACTTAATTAGTTTTGAGAAATTGTCGCGATTAGGCCTAATATTTATGATTAAATGATGCTTGTCATTATTATTTGCATGCATCAAACTGGAGTTAATTTTATTATAATGCAAAAATTTTAAGACAAACGTTTCATGGAAAACTCAATGGTGCATTAAGAAGCTGTTAATAATTTAAGCTCTGTATCTCTTTACTTAATGCGTAATGTTACCGTTATTTCTCACACACACACATATATATATATATATATATATATATATATATATATATATATAAAACTCCAATTGAAAGTTGTTACAAATGTCGAAAAAATAATCGATAACCCAAACGTTGCACCACACCGAATTGTTAACTGGCAATGGCACACAATCAAGGGTAAAAATCCGATTTACTAAATTAATTCAATGAATCGTATAAGAAGACCGTTTCTTAGTTTTCTTCAGATATAACGAGCTAATAAGCCACGAAACAGTGCATTAACGAGGGAAATAGGAAAAGATAGAGCTGTATATATTTGCTAAAGCAACATAAATAAGGATATTTTGCCATTCCATGACAACAATGTTGATTGCACTTATTAAAACCTAATCGCTTGTTACAACTATTTTATGTGGACATAAAATTCCGAGTGACTTCATTAACTTAAACTGTGTAGGTTGAAGCAGGTTCCATGCAAGGCTAATTGAATTTATTACAGCAATACGATGATTAATGATAATAAATGAAATAGCCCACACTTGCTATTATTTTTTACCCGTTTGAAATTATAAGGGATAATGCGAGCCATAAACTTCATTTGATATTGCATGGGGGCAGCCATATTGGAATACACGACTGCTTCTCCCGCCATTATTGGCAAGACACTAAACATCCTTGAGCACTGGGCATATATATACATTATAGTAATTACGACAAATTAAAAGCAATAGGGACAACAAAAGTTGATAAAAATGACAAAAGTATGTTTAAAAACGAAAGTTTCAAATAGTTGGCATAATGTGCCTTCTAAGACATGCATGTGTATGTGTTCCATGAGAGCTAATGCCTTTTATCCAGTAGAGGGTGCTGCATACTGTCAGTAAAATGGCTTATTTGTGCTTTGCATTTTCAAGCAAATCAATGTATTCAGGGCATTTTATTTATTGATTGGTGGGCTCAAAATTATGAAATTACAATTTCCATGTCTTTCCTATTTTTTCATGCTCTTCCTCCAACAACCACATTCTTTTAAAGTGGGATTTTCCCTTTAATTTTGTGTTATTAAGTCTAGTTTCATCTTTTTGTGATTCAAATTTAACTCTTGCCAAATTTTTTTAACTATATACATTATATCTTTTTATTTAGAATTTTTATACGCATGGGATTTTTTTTTATGCTCAATTCATGCAGCTATAATATATAACTAATTTTGTAATTTTTTCAAGTACCGGGTAATCAATATTTTGTTGCAAAATCGATTTTCTTTCCCCATTTGATAAATGGTCCAGTTACTGAAATGGTGGATTTTTGGTATCGCCATCTATTGACACCATTTGCTAATAACATGGTCTATATAAAGAAAATAATTTTGCTTATATCTATTTTAATTCTTATATACAAATACTGGTAGGCCTACTAATAAATAAACTTGAATAAACTGCAAGTTATATTGTTTAGGATACTCAGTCTCAAATTTTTTAAAGAGAAAAATACACTCAATTAACAGTTTTAGGCAGCTTTAACATGTGACTCAAGTGCGGCTCTTAAGTCTACTTGTCCAAATTTACTAGAATCCAGCTGGGTTTTCATAGTTCTATAAGAATGACTGTCAAGTAAAACAGCAGCCTATTAAAATGTAAAGTATAAATATTTACAAATTTAAGAAAAAAAGTAAATAAACAAGAAAGACAGGACGATTGTTTTTCAATTTTTTAACCGCCTTTATTCTTGCAAGACTTTTGTTTCAGTTAACTTTCACTGTAAGAAAAATGTCAGTTGGCAAAAGCTTAACATATATAAAAGATTTTAATGCCTGGGTTTTTAGCATTAAGTAATTTTCAAATAAATTATTCCCAGCAGAATATTTATCTAAAATTTGCGTTTGAAACATTTCCTTTCCCCAGTTTAATTTTGAAAATTATTGCACACCATTTAGCCATATTAATCGTCTTTGCAGCAATTCACTATTTTGTTAATTGTGTAAATAACATTTTATTCATGAGTTTTACTTCATCATAATTATGCATTTGTATAATAACTCATATAGTTTATTTTGCTATAGCAATTAAAACAGTCTATGAAGCGAAAACAGACGTCTAATGCTCGCTTGTCTTTGACGTTTTTCCAGTCTATGGTGTTGCCATCTATCTTCAAACTCTGATATTTATTTTTGTTGGCGTTTACAGCTACGACGCATCTGCCACAAGCACTTTCAAGCAGGCTAGCTGCATGCTGCCTAACCCAAAATACACATGCAGGACCGTGTTTGAGAAAGTTATGCTATATTGAAATATCTTTGGACTTTGATGTAATATTGCTAATAAATCTGTATTGCCAGATAAAATCCTTTACAAATCTTTTATGGTCATACTATACTTTATGGTATGACAATCGATAGTAAAGCAACTGCTGCAATTACCCACAATTCCCAGTGGTAAGATGTGTGCCATTAGCTGGTGACATTTGCATTGGCTGCTTTTTTAATTTTACTTTGATGTGATGCCAGACTGAACTTTCCCTTATTTTACTAGGTCACACTGGAAAGAAAGTCATGCAAGTATTGCACTGATCTCTATCAGTGATCTCAGCTACATATATTTGAGATTTTCTATAAGTTCCCTGACCTTATGTATTTTTATATTTGCCATTACTTTTCCGGAGCTTTGAGAATTTTTATATTTACCATTACTTTTTCGGACCTTTGAGAATTTTTATGACTTTCCCTTAATACCTAAGGTTATGATATTTTCTATAACTATTTCTGACCTAAGGTATTTTGAGATTTTTTAAAGACTATTCTTGACAAAACTACTTTTTCCTGACTGTAAAACCCATTAAGTTCTGGCCTGTGATTGGCAGCTTGGTAGGAAATTTTTCCTTATGTAGAACTCACTTCAACTTATAAAAATGGCTTACAATGATGTGGCTTCAACTTAGGGAAAGTCCCACTTTGAAAGAAGGTGGTTGAAGGAATAAAAGCATGAAAACTTAAGAAAGGCATGGAAATAGCAATTTGATTTGAGGCTACCGATTATTATAATAAAATGTCCTGAATAGATGGATTTGGTTGAAAATGCAAAGTCCAAGTAGGCGCCATTTTACTGACAGTATGTAGCGCCCTTTACTGGATAAAACGCATCCGCTCTCATGAAACCCATAGACATGCATGTCCTATAGAGGGCGCCACCAACTTTTAGTGTCTGCTGAAATCTATGGAAAAATGGCGCCTAATATGTATTTGGCAAATGTCGTAATTTCTTCAATATGGAATCTTTGTTGCAGTAAGTGTGTACAATTAAAATATTACTTGCTACAAGGTGGGACTTTCCCTTTAAGTTGCTGCAACATTTACACATCCAAAGTATGCAATTACAGGCAAAAGCAGTGGTAGAAATTAGTTTTGCGCAATTAATAGCCCTGGGCGTGGCCTAGCCTTACAACTTGTTGGAACAACTTTTGCATCAGTATAGACATGCAGGATCATGTCTATATTATAACTATGCCATAATTTTCACACATGAAAACAGCAAATAGGAACTTCAGGGATTTAATGATCTATATTATTAATACGATAAGGATTAAGTCTGTCATCAACAAGGATCTGAGACCTGAAGACGTAGAATGTCGGGA
>JAQIXP010001371.1:0-18785 GCA_034700285.1 Proteroiulus fuscus | reverse complement strand
TTTCACAAATTTCCAGACCAAACGAAAGTGGTTTTTAACTCATTTTTACTGACATATGCAATTAAAACTGCAATATTAGGCAACTACCCTGGGCCGCACCCAAAAATAGGCATACATCTTTTTTCATCGACCCAAAAATATTTTTAATGGCCTGCAGGCGAAAATCTGAACAGTAACAAAAAAAAATACAGAAAATGGCGCCGCAGGCAAATTTTTGCTCAAAAAAACTCACAATAGTCTAAAAAAAAATCCCCAATAGTGCCTAATTTTCTATTTTAGTTAGATTTTTAGATTTTCCAGACACAGATTAAATTTCCATGACATTTCCAGACAATACTGATTTCCATGACATTTCTAGGTTTTCCAGACGACCAGACACCCTGCAAAATTAACTGATTCCAATGGCGGCCCCTTTTTCTATATTAATAACATATGGAGCTAAAATTTCCTTAGATTTTACGATTCAGATATTCCTGAGTGTTTTACATAAAACTAATGTTTTCTCATTAATGACAATTCCAATATTATCATTTACTTCACATTTTGTTCTAATGCCTATAGCATTTAAAAATCACTTGTCACTAAATGAACTTTCTCTTTAAAGGAGATATTACAATGTCTTCTAAAAGATAGTTTAGATAAAATTAGATCATTTTCTAATGACAATCCCACTGTATAAAATAGCCTGTAGCATTACATATTGCGCCCCCTGTGGGAATTTCTTTATTCTCTTCAATTATTCTTAAACTTGAAACCAGGGGCGCTCATTGTTGCGACTACCCTGCCACCTACAGGAAAATCTACAGCTCTCTAATTAATGTATTCATGCAGCAAACCAAAAGTGCCACAAGGATGGGCTTTTTAAAAGATATTTAATTATATTTTTTGAAAGGACAAGCATGAAGCCTTCCTGTTATAATTTTCCAGTCACCTCAAATTCAATTAACTCGTAAAGATTTTAAGAGGGAAATGTGGCATGACGTTAATGTAAAACACTTTAATTAATGTCTCATCTAGTCTATTATATTTTAAGCAGTCAAAATGCTGAGACATTAACATGCACAAATGGCATATCCAATTATTGTATATACGTTTTCATAATAAGGCTATTCCATTATGCACAATGTGTCTTGCCATTTATATGCTAACAAAATTGCATTTTAGGATTTTTCAATTAAGTCACCATTGCATGCACATTCATGCCTGTCCATGGCTATTAGCTTCCGCTCCTTAGATTTAATTTCAAATTTGCATTTCAATTATGCGCTAGACATTCTAAAATTAACCCAGAATTAGGAGACAAAAATATGAAGAAAATTTGCATGGCAAAACTTCTCACATCAAAAGCAATTTAAAGAAGCACACTATAGCATTACTAACACGTTATCATACTGAATTTATTAATCTTAAAAGGAAAAGTCTCATCTCATTATAACATATTTTTAAAATAGTCGAACGATAGTTTAGAAAGGCATTGAAATCAATATTTTCTTCCTATTTACCACTATTCAGAAATCATGACTTTCTTGAAATACATGGGTGGCGCCATTTTGCCATAGTTCCAAAAAAGACTGGCGCCATCTAGTAACTACTTTAGTAATTTGAACCAGTGAAAGTGCTACTGCATGACATTACTTTTTCTCTATGGAATGGTTGTGTGTTGAATTCCTAAGATGGCTGACTAAGTGGATTGTCAGTGCTCAAGTTAATCAGCAGATGATTTTGTATTAAAGAATGGATTTTTTCTAGACTTTTATCATTAAGCATTAAAAACATTACAATAATAAAAACAAAAACATTAAAAAGCGATTAAACATTAAAAAATGAAGTTATCTTGTAAATGAAATGGAAACGTTCAGATAAAAGCATTTTTCACCAAACAATCTCTTTCAAAAATATATATTTACTGAATGGTAAGTCCAATTGAAATTCAATTCAAAAACAATCATAACTTTATTTTTCATTTTATTTAATAACTTGTAACAAGGTAAGACTATTCCTTTTAACACATTTTCCCAATATTATAAAGACAAATCCGCCTAGTTTATGCCATTTTTAGGGTGTTGTAGTATAATTAAATTTGATAAAAATACACTTGGCAATTTGAACTTTCTGGAGTGTACCATATTTGCTTCGAGATTAAATATAAGATTGCAAATTTTGTTGCTGAATAAATGCAAAAACAAAATGGTTATACTTTTCAAAAATTTGCTCAGTCAAGTCCTAAAGAAAGTGACTGGCTGATGAACAAACTCATTTACAGTGTTTAAGGTCAGCACATTAGGGTCAATAAGATACACAAGTGCTCACTATAGTTCATTTGGTAATTGGCTGCAAGGATAATGAGATCCAAGTAATGGACCTAGTTAAACTCAACTAACCACATCAGCAATGTTCAGGATCTTAATGACACCAACATTTGCTATTAATCCTTCATTCAAGCATGTTGCACCACACAAATTACGTTCATGTGACTAAGCCATTTGCTTGCCCTAGCATAAAAAAATAACATTTGTATTTTGTCGATATAATAGCTGTATAACGTACGTCACTCATTTTTCAGCTGTCATCAACATATGAAACCATTTGGCAAAGCCATATCAAAGCCTTTCCATTTCCCCCAAGAAAACAAGCCCTAAATGAAATATCCGATCAATATTAGCAATCCGTCATAACCCGAGCAAAGAAAGTCGGTTATAAAGTTTTGCCAATATTTATAAAAAAAAAAATCTTCCCGCAGTTTTGATAAATTGAAATATTTTTCGTTATAAATTCTGGCATGTATAGTTTACTTTTAGTAGAAATATACAATAAAATAGTTCCAGTTAATAAACCTCCTAAATCGTCTTATTAATCACACGAGGATTTTTCCATCATACAGAATATTGATGTCATATATATATAAATGAAAAGGGATCATGCACATGCATAGCATCAATTAAAGGGAAAGTCCCACCTTGTTACAATTATTTTTAGATAGATAGTAGATGAGAAGGATTCAGAAATTAAAGGGAAAAGTTCCACCTTGTTACAAGTAATTTTTTTAGATAAATCGTTTCAGGCTACCCCTCATGTATAGATGAGTTTTAAGTTCTATAAGACAATGGAATAATCTTCCTAAAAATAGTCCAAAATTGTTAGAAATTCAATTTAACGATGATGTTTAAGTTTCTACTTTATGACGTTGGAGTATCATCTTGTGTGGAATACACCCCCCCCCCCCACCAAATGGCATCATTATATATGCTGATCACAGGGTACAGAGTTGTATTGAATTGACTACGAAAATCTCATTAATAGGATGCTGTTTTTTCTTCCTGGGGGCAATCGTCCCGTTCGTCCCCCCCCCCTTTCCCACCACTAGCAGCCAGGGTTTGCAAGATATTTGGGGAGCAAAACACTAATTCTCACCATCCTATAAGGTCTCACGTGATTTATGGATAAACCTATTACCTAAAGCATAGCCTAAAGTGAACTGGTTTTCTTTTATTATTTTCTTCCTATAATTTATTTTATAATTAATTTGACAAAGAAGTCCTTAAAATATATAAACTACATGTAATTCAAAAAGTTATTGAATATTGAATTCATTAAAAATGGCAATAATTTTCAGGTTAAAGATCAAGCACGACATTGACTGTACCATTAAACTTCATTTAATTAGCAGTATATTGCTAATTGCTGTAAATTAAAGTGCCTGCTAACATTTTGACAAATTTAATGTAGTTAGCATCTTAGAAAAAAAAATGCACATACATGATTGTACTTACAGTAATTATGTGCAGTGTTATTAAATCTTTTTTTTTTTAATTATTTTTCTAAAGTCACAATCTGGCCATTATGTTTTTTATAGTTTCAGAAACTAAATTTAATTATTAAAATACTAGCCTGCAATGTAAATGTTTTTTTTTTATTAAAATCATGTTTGTGATATTTTGATAAATGCATTTTTTTAGAGGGATCTTCCCCTGCTGAACAGCTGGACAGCATTTATATATTTGTCTTGTATTTCTTATATTTTAATTATTATTATTATATATTTTCATTCACTATGTATGCCTTATGGCGTGCAAGTACATGTAGATCAGATTTTCACCTAATTTCGATAAATTTCAAAATTATTTTAATGCAGCAAAAATTTAAATTAGGATCCATAGGTCGTGAATTCCAAACATCTCGTTTCCTTGCATTTTCTGAATGTGTAATTTTGAGAGAATTCCTACACGCCTCACTGAAAAGTTATTAATCACGAAATAATATTATTGGGATGCAATGTATTCCCATGGATTAATTTTGGATGAGGAAATCGTTATTTAAAAGGGGAAAAACCCACCCATAGATCGATCTCATTGCTCCCTCATTTTAATAATAGCTATAATGGACTCCCTCATTGTGTTTCCTCTGATTATGCTCTGGGCTGAATGTGGTGTCCTTTGGCCTCTGAACTCAAGTGCGTTCGACTGGAGAGGTGGACTAAAGTGTTCATTAAAGTAGTTTATGAAATTCTCAATTGAATTAAGAAAAATCGCGATCATTATTGTTGATTTTCGTTAAAAATAACTGCAGGGACTTATGTTATTTACATGTATAATCGTCGTCGACGTACAAGTGAAAAGAAACGAAGATTTGACAATCGAAATGGTCAGTGATTGTGTTTTTATAGTTATGCATGCATAATCATCTTTGAAGAATTATGGTAAAAAAAATGGCTTCATTTCACATATATTTATTTTATATATTTTTATTCAAAAAGACGTACGTTAATGACAACGTGCTTAGGGGGCCGTCCATATATGACGTCACAAATGCTTTGTTTCCCCCTCAAAAATGACGTCACAAGTTTCCTTACTTGTTTAAAAAAAATTAGCTAGCACGTTTAACCAAACTATTAATCATTTAGGGCCAATTGTATCAACAACAGTTAAGTCTTAACCATGGGTTATTATGATCATGTGACTGATTTGGGCCAATGAAAATTCAGGAATGCAAAGAAAATCTAAGATTAACATTGGACTAAGACTTAACTGTTGTTGGTACAACTGGCCCTTAATCGAGGTGGGTAACTTGATTAACCAACTTATTTAGTCGAGCTACCTCAATTAACCAACGTACCATAGGCCTACTCATTTATTCAAGTTGGGTTTAAATGAGTGAGGCTGATAATCAAATTGATTAATTTGATTAAACTAGTAAACAAATTCAGTTAACTTGATCAAAGGAGTTAGCTAACCAAAAAAAATCACAATGTCCCCAACAGGAATTATTAACAATTTATCAATGATTCCAATGTCTCTACTGACTCTGAAATCTCATCCTGCTAGTGGGATAACCCCCCACCAAATGGCATCATGATTTGATTGTAGGGGACTGAGTTGAATTGAATTGAATTCCATTTAACAGTGACACTTTTTATTTTGCTCCGTAGCTGTGCACAATAACTTGTGGTTCTCACTGTATATATATTCGAAATACTCTTAAATCTGAAATTTCCATAGTGCCATTTTGTCTACATTTTTATAAAAATGAAATCACGAAAGTACAGTGGTTTTATGTTTTTTGCGTATACTGCATTGATTTATTGCTAATTACCATAATACAAACGTATAATCTGATAAACGTTTTCACTGTTGATACAATCTCGCTGGAAACTTGCTTAAACTCGCTTAAACTCGCTTAAACTTGCTACAGAAAATTCCACTATGATTCATCTTAAGAAATAGAGTATATCCTTGACATACTGAGCTCTTAATGTTAATCAGTTTGCACCAAACTGCATATATTTATGTTAACCGGAAAGAAATCCTCCGTCAATGGGTAAAGCGATGCCATTGATCATTCCTGCTTTATCGCTGAGCAAGTACAGAATCCCATTAACAACGTCTTCTTCATCTGCAAATATGATTGATGAGAAAAAAAACAGGCTCAAATTTGTTATGTATAATTACATTTCTTTATAATGCCAGTCCTAATTAAACTTAATTAGAAATTATACCCGCAAATTTTCCCATGGGAATACGGTTGAGCACCGGAGCAGCCACAGATGGTTCACCCCAAGCTTTACGACCCATTTCAGTCATGACCACCGTGGGATTAACACTGTTCACTCGAATCTGGAAAATAAAAACAATAAAGTAGGGATTTAAAATTAAAGGGGAAGATTCCCCTAAAAATTTGACAAATGTACAGTATTGTGAGCAAAAATAGTTAAAAAATAAAGTTTAAAATAGTTGAGCCAATTCAATTTACAGTATTTACAATTAAGAGGCAGAATTAAATTTGTTATAAATAATTTTTTGTTGTTAATTGGTTAGTTTCCAGTTCACTGTTGCTTTGAATGAGTTTAGAGCAATTAATGTGGACAATTAACAGGTGACAATATTGTGAGCAAAAATAGTTATAAAACTAAAGTTAAAATAGTAGCACCAATTCAATTTACAGTATTTACAATTAAGAGCCAGAATAAAATTTGTTTTAAATTAATTTTTTGTTATTAATTGGTTAGTTTCCGGTTCACTGTTGCTTTGAATGAGTTCAAAGCAATTAATGTGTACAATTAACAGTGGACAATATTGTGAGCAAAAATAGTTAAAAACAAAAGTTTAAAATAGTTGAGCCAATTCAATTTACAGTATTTACAATTAAGAGCCAGAATCAAATTTGTTTTTTTAATTAATTTTTTGTTATTAATTGGTTAGTTTCCAGTTCACTCTTACTCTGAATGAGTTCTACAAGTCATTCCAGATAGATTCTAAGCAGATTTAGACTGGTCATTTTGCTTTATACTATCCATTAAGCAATTAACTTGGCAGGAATTACTATAGTGAAACCGAGCAAAAGAACGGTGTAAATTTCCATTGACTTGTAATTGCCAGTAATGGGATATTTACGCCGTTCTTTTGCTCGGTATCACTATAATACGTATGCTAAATAACGTTGGTGATGGCCAAGTGCATTCTTATTATGAACAGGGTATAACACTACTAGAAAACATAAAGATTAAAAAATTTGAAAATACGAAAAAGCATTCGTTGGCATGGTGGAACATTATCGGAGAAAGATTATACATAATCCTATGCATTTTAAATTATTAATCAAATATTCAAGTTTTTAGCTTCTCAGAATTTTTCTGAAATGTGTTACAATCCCATCAAGCTTTTTAGGCAAAGTCATTGAGGGCATCAGTACAATGGCAATCACTTATAGCAGGTAAGCTATGCCTGTTTGCCTGCTTTTAAGGGGGCAGCACTCAACAGAGATTTATCTAAATTCTTTTTAAAATTTTATTACTGTAGTAAACTAATTAAGGGGGCTGTCCACATTTGTAACAGCATGGGCCTATGGGAATTTCCATGTTAAATTCGTTTTCTTCAAACTGATATAACTCAAGAGCGGGTAAAAGTTGAACTATAGGCTTTAATTTTTTTTAAAGATTATTAAATTTACTAAAAACTGTAGTATGATTATGACGTCACGTGCATTTTTAAATGTAGTTATCGATTTTCAAAGTTGTCCGTTACGTTTTCCCATGCTATTTTACGTAGACGTGACATTTTTTTCCCAAAATTGAACGGATCTCGATATTGGCTGAGCGGATAACGATGGGGTTTGATTTTTTGGAAAGCTCATTTAATTTACTACAAAATGTATAAGATCGATTTTGTTATTACGTGCATTCTATATTTATTTATCGAATTTCAAAGTTTGCCGTTGAGTTTTTCGCCACATTTTGCCCGATTGTATGGCTCACAGGGCAGATAAACAAAAAAAATCATACTCCACGATTTAGTAAATGTAATTGTCCTTCATAAAAATTAAACCCCATCGATTTATGTTTAGCCATTATTGATAAATTTTAATTTTAATTTAACATGGAAATTCCCATGGGAGCATTCATGCTCTCAAAAGTGTGGACACCCCCCTTAATCCTAAAATTAAAGCGAATGTGTGTGCCATTAATAACGTTTCACAAAAAACCATTTGTTAACCAGAAAGTAATTTTATATCTTTTTTGCTAAATTTAGCTTTCAGGAGAAAATTTTCACCTTTAAAATTTGCTCTTGGTAGCTGAAAAATTTGTTGTCCTTATCAGTTACTCCTGAATTGAAAATTCCTAAGAATTTTTCTACCTGAGATAAATTTTTACTTTGAATTTGTTATTTGATTTCAGTTGTACTCATTGTATGCATTGGGAAAGGGGAAAACTAAATTTTCATCCCAAAGCCAACAGGAAAATAAATAAGATACTAATGTGATTTTTCTCTTCAACAGGAAATTGCTGATAATATTTTGCAATATCAGGCTTGTGGTGAAAATATTTTTCACGTTTAATAATCTTACGTGAATGGGTTCCTTGACCATAAAATCACCCTCAAATTGAAAAATGAACCTTTCTCAAGGATGGTGCAAACATGAAGAGACTGTAATACTAGGCAGCATTTGTCTTATTGATTTTTCAGACCTTACAGCATAAGTACGAGAGAGAAATATACTTTTGGGTTTCATGATGACATTCAAATTGAGCAGCAAATCTATCTTAAAATTCCAGAAAATTAAATCCAATGTGGAAAGTGGGGTTTATTGGCAAGTATTACCTTTTACATTTTCTTCCTGTTCAAATGCTTTATTTGTACATTGGCTAATCATTATTGGTAAATATCAAACAGGTCGAGACATGTCAACAGAAGACTTTTTCTGCTATTAATTGGCACTTAAGACATCACCTGGCACAACTTGCTTCGGGGTCACAGATCTGGATCACACTCGTGATACCACAATATTTTTTTTTTCACTTTTGTATTGTTCGGCGAGCACAGATTAGGAAGATATTACCATGACGATTTGATAAATTAATTATAAACTTTTTAATTGCAAACAAAACATGTTGGATTTACCGAAACTGGATTCTTGCAAAAGTGGGATACGAAATAAGCCAAACTTTTAAGGAAAAGTAAACATGTAAACATACGCATAATGAAGAAAAATAGGCTCGCATTTTCAACATGCTCAATTTGCAATAATTTACGAAGGAGTCTGGGGAAGAGAGTATACATTTCTGCAGGTAAGCTTTTAGTTTTGATACATTTTAATTTGATTAATTATGTTGGAAAATACTGCTTTCGATTTGAAAATGGATATTTTTTTCTCGTTGCAATAATGATCGAATCTCTGCTGATGCAGCAGTTAGTTTGCAAGCATTTTCTGTTTATTTTGGAATTAATAAAGCCAGAAATTTGGTTATTGCCTGTGGGATATTAAATAGGCAGTATCGATTAGTTTAGCAATACTTTCCATATTGGATATAAATAGAAACTTAGCCTTAGTTTCTGTAACAGCATGTTTTCAATTGAGGCGTGGCTGTGTGAATTAGCACAACATAAACAAACGAAAGATGAAAATATTGCCATAATGGATAATGTAATTGCAAATTTAATTATGAATATTTTGTATAATGGTCCATCTACACACTGACCATTGATGCCATTTCTCCCTTTGGACAGGTGGTGCTATTTATATTTTTTTTACAAATATAATTTTAATTATGAAGTGTGTAAAGGGGAATGATGCTAAAAATCAAATTTTAGTCAGTATAAATAACCATTTTTCCCTGACTTTCCCCGGGGTTGCTTGGTTATTTTAGGTTATCCCCTGACTTTTCATGTCAGTATGAACCTTTAACTACTCTATGAATCTCTTATTTTCTCATGGTAAATGTGAAGTCACAGGACAGCCAAACAGACTGCCCAAACTAGAATCCAAAGTGAATACAGTACTACCCAAAAATGAAAATTTATACCATTATTGCAGGATAGGAAAGGGAATTTTGCCAGGAAATGTGAGGAAAAATCCCCAAATAGCCAAGAAAGTCAGGGAATTTTAATAAAACCATTTATATGCTAAGTTAAAGGGAAAGTTCCACTTTTAACAAGTCATATTTAAGTGTTTACCTTTTCTAGCTATGAATGGCTACGACAATAACAATTGCAACAGTTTCCATATCGAAGGAATCATGACTTTTACTAAATACATGTCAGGCGCCATTTTTCCACAGATTTAAGCAGACACTGAAAGTTGGTGGCGCCCTCTAGGACATGCATGTATACGTGTTTTATGAGAGCTGATGCCTTTTATCCAGTAGAGGGCGCTACACACTGTCAGTAAAATGGCGCCTATTTGGGCTTTGCATTTTAATGCAAATCCGGGTATTCAGGACATTTTATTTATTGATCGGTGGGCTCAAATCAAATTGCAATTTCCGTGCCTTTTCTAAGTTTTCCTGCTGTTTCTCATACAACCAAGTTTTTGCAAAGTGGGACTTTCCCTTTAAATTTAATTCACATTGCATAGAAATATCTTATTTCGTCAATTTTTACACAAGAATAAGTACTTTATAAATGCTTGTTTCTAACATTGTAAGTGCACCTGGATCCAAGAAAAAAAATGGCATTTAATAAATAATTTTTTTTGTAGGAAGTATTCTGATAACATTCTTTCTAATGCTTCACTTGAGGACATACAAAGACATCCAACATGGCCGCCATTTTCAAAATCTTCCTAATCTCGGGCATCCGTACAAATTGTGGAGCCACTCCAACGTTGGTCCATCATGGTCAGTTCGCAATTTACTCTCCTCGGTCAACAGCGTTTCTGAAATGTCCATTCTGTACGATTTAAACCAGACATTGCCAGCAGAAAATTGGACTTGTCTAAACACGACAACAGTGCCATCAATGCCAATTTGCATATACAATCCATTGGAAGACAATTTCGTATCCGTTCAGCTTTTGACCGATGGTATTTGGGAACCTCGGATGACAGACTTAATTTTAAAGGCTCTGCGGAATTACCCACATGCTGTTTTAGTGGATTCGGGAGCCAATATTGGCTATTACACTCTTTTGGCAGCTAAATTGGGCCACCGTGTAATTGCTGTGGAACCAATGAGAGACAGCGTTATTCGACTCCAGAAAGCAGCACAATTAGCCCAAACTACTAATTTAATTAAGATGATTCCTAAGGCCATCTCTGATGTCCACCAACTGGTCACATTTCGATACAAAATCCGTAACAAGGGAGGAACTAGCGTACGTCCGGTGGCCATTAGTGAAATTGAGGACATTTTGAAAAAGGACAGATTTGGAATAGTGAATACGGTAACACTGGACGACTTAGTGACCATCGTCTCCAACTCATCCTTAACTACAGTCATTTTGAAAATGGATATAGGTGAGTATTTATAGTGTCTATAATAAGAACGATTCACATTTTTCAATTGTATAATGGTGCATGCACGTAAAATGCAGTGGCAACCCTATGAAACAGTTTTTGTTGGCAATTGTAATATTGGCATCTTTGGCATATATGGGCCAGTTAAGGAAAAAGCTATAGTGAGGAGCTAAATACCATAAATTCTCGAATTAGTGGGAACCTATCTTATCCAAACTAAGAGTTTGGCGAATGTCCATTTCTTGCAGACTGTCCAGCAAATTCCAAGAATTTAGCTGGTCTACCTACACAGAAAGTTCTGCTTAGTAAATTGCAGATTTTCTGATTTCAAAATTACAGAAATTTCAATGAAATTTTAATGTATTTCAATGAGATTTAAATGAAAATTTAATTAAATTCCAATGCGATCTCAATGAGATTCCCAGGTATTACAATTAAATCTCCATGTATTTCAATGAAATTTTCATGTATTTTATTTAAATTCGATGTAATTCAATGACATTTCAATGTATAGGGCCTATTTCAATTAAATTTCAATGCATTTCAATGAAATTTCAATAAATTTTAATGAAATTTCAATGTATTTCAATAAATTTTAATGAAATTTCAATGTATTTCAATTAAATTTCAATGTATTTCAAATAAATTTCAATAAATTTCAATGAAATTTCAATAAATTCCAATGTATTTCAATAAATTCCAATATATTTCAATGAAATTTCAATAAATTCCATTGCATTTCAATGTAATTCAATGAAATTAAAATGTAAAAACCTGCTGAGAAACTGGAAAAATTTTCTAAATTTTTAATACCAGTATGTTATTTATGGGACTTTTTTTTGCATATTTGCTGCAAAGCAGGCATGCACTGCCAACAAAAGATACTAGCTAGTTGAGCCAATTGATGGCGCCACTCATAAAACATGCCCGACGAAAGTGGGAAGCACTTTTCTGAAGTGTGTTACGATACACAAATGCTAAATTAATGTTGATTTTTCTTATATTTTTATTTCAGAAGGCTACGAATGCAAGGCAATGGCGAATTCAAACACATTTTTGACCAAGCATTTTGTTGCCTACATTTTCATGGAATGGGAAACCATGTTTCGTAACAGGCACCGTTATGGAGCGCCATGTCAGCCCCTTCATTTGCAAACAACTGCCGAATATCTTTCCAAAAGAGGTTACAGTCCCTTTGCCATTAAAAATGGCCGCCAGTTAGATGTCCAACACAGTTCAACGGATTGGAGACTGGGAGATGTTGTGTGGGTCCATAAAAATGCCGTACGGTTGCCAGTGGGGAGATGAGTTTGTTGCGTAACAATTTTTGGGACAAAAATCTGGTTTGTAGATATTGAAATTGGCACAACGAATGGTGCTGCAGCTAATTATTTAAAATTTTATCAGAATTTCAAAAATCTTCTATTATAAATATGATTTTATTATGAAAAAGATTTTAAAAAAGGTTTTGAATAATTGCTGTACCTGATGAGGCCCAAATTCCAGTGCCATTACTCTGGTAATGCTATCCAGCGCTGATTTGCAGGCACAATAGACAGTGTGATTCTTCAGGCCTATTAGGGAGGCTTTGCTGGATACATTCACGATGGCTCCACCTTGACCCCTCTCAAGCATCCCTTTAATGACCACCTGATTCACGTTGGAATATTTAATAAACTTTGCATGCATATACATAATCATTTAATATCAGCTAAATTTTTCAGATTTACACTCACTTGAGATACGTTAACTACTGCTTTCACATTAACTGCTACTAACCTAAGAAGTTATGAATATAAATTATTAATAATTTAAGTTTATGAAACAATATATATATATATTTTTTTAAATACTGCTGTTTACCCATCAATGTCTTCTGGTTTAACATCCAGAAAAGGTTTTACTGATGTAATGGCTGCATTATTGACAAGTAAGTGGACAGGCCCTATTTTTTCTACGGCCAATTTTGTCGCGTCCCAATCAGACAAATCAACACAAACTGTTTCAAGTCTTGATGGACACTACAGCAGAGGATATCTCAATATTTTATTAAAAAGTCAATTTTTGTTTTGGTAATTTCATCTTTTGTATGGAAGCCATTTTGTTTTTCAGGGAAAATTTATTGAAATATTGATAGAAAATAGAACAAATCCAGATTGGCACGTGCCAATTACATTTTGATTTGCTGGAATATGCACGTGCATTGAGCCCCATAATACTCCATTTTAGAACAAAAATGCACTAGACAAGGTTAGCAAATGGGTGGAAACTGTCCTTTTTATTAATGAATTATTACAATTTAAAATACTTTTGTTAAAATGTCACCAATTTGTTATTCAAAATATTTATAAAACAAAATGGTTTCCAAAAACAAGCCATAGTTTACCTCGGCTCTTAAACTTTCTAAATTTGATTGTGTTTTGCTGATAGCTATGACGTGAGCGTTGCCCTGTATAAGTTTTTTCACAACAGCTCTCCCTATTCCTAACATCATTATTACAGAAATTAAGAAAAATAAAAATTTGTTTATTTCAAATTCTCACTTTTATATTTGTTGATATATAATTAATATAAACAAAAGCCCTCAGGATAAATGTTTGTATATGGGACAATTAAGTACACCCATTGGTAAGTATATAGTCTACCTCAATTTGTTTTAATTTACTTTTAAGTAATTTTTCTTATTTAATTAAGTACTACTGTACTGTACTACAACTTTGTTTTAATTTTCTTTGTAATTTTTCCTATTAAATTAAAAACTCAAGGTCATGTGACTTTGCCCTAGTTTAGCATGCACTTCCATGACCCCTATGAGGCTTCATTGGGGACACTTGAAAATACCACACTTTTTAAATTCCTGTAACCTGTGGAATGTACCTGTGTATTACAGCGTATAGGTACAAATAAAAACATATCTTACCTTGACCAGCACCAGTGACCAGCACGCGTTTACCGGAAAATTCAATATTCATTGTATCAATTTATTTTAGTTGTTTATAAAATGCCAACTACTTCAATGAATAGCAAGTGTTTTCTAGTTTTTTTATTATAGCAAATGAAGAAACTCCATGGATCGAGGAAATTTGGGCACATTTTCTTGGCAGCATTGTTACCAATGCCCAAAATGCAATGCGCGTAAACATCTTGGCGTGTGATTGGAATGACGCAAGAGTCAAACAATGTTCTTCTAATGTCATTTGTGTTTTTTCGTGATTATTATTTAAAATCAGTACATGTACTATATTTTTTGACCAAAAATAGAATTTATATCTAGCTCTAGTACTTGCAAGTCCCTGTCTTTCTTTAAAAGCCCTCTACAATTTACTGATTAGACCAAGAATCCGTGCATCGGCTCAACTTGAAATTGGCAACGTTCTAAATGGCCCGTGGAAGGAAGGGATGAAATGAAGAATCTAATTGGTATTTTAGAAAGGTAGGTAAAGTAGCTGTAATAACTCGTTTACTGATGTGAAGTGTAAAGGCAAGAAACTTTGTGATAATTATAATATGTCCAGTACGGTACCCCAAGCCATAAGGCCTTGTGTCCCAGGCCTATAAACTCTTGAAGGAATGTGGATCCTGGCTGTAGACAGTGTAGAGTAAACCACCAAAAATAAAACTTACTGTAGGTAAACTTAAAGACCTGGTACTGAAGAACTACTCAAAAACAAGTGTTCTTCCTTGTTATTCTGCAGTATTGCCCAGCTTTTCTACATTTTGTGTTTCATAATTCGTTAGAAAAGCTGCAGAAATTTTCTTTCTGAGGATTTGACAGTGAGTATTTATAATACGTTGACACTAATCTATCTGAATACAAAAGAAAATAAGTAGTCACATGCTTCACAATGGATTAAGTATGAATTACCCACCAGTTACCCACATATTCTTCCCCTCATCCCATTACATGCTAAGTTTGCTGTAGGATACCAAATTGAATTGCTTCAGTGTGAATAAGATAATAATTAACTAATTAGTCTGATGTTGCTCTTTTTGCTCAGTGCCACTAAATACCGCGCATAATTCAGCCTACTACACTTGGCCTTTGAGAATATGGATCCGTGTATATACTGTAATATTTGCAATTCCGTGAAGCCAGCACTTTTATTTCTGTTCTCCTTGGCGTGGAGTTCGCGGCTTCGCATCCCAATCATATTGACTGTGGGCTTCATGGCACTGGACGTTCGCATGCGGTTGGAAATCAATGTGAATAGGATGGACGATGACGATGATGATGATGATGACCAGTGACTTTTAAGGACAAATGTTGAGCTGTGAAGAAATGTGACATACAGTGCGCATGGGCCTGTTTTGCAAAATTCTTTTGAGGAGAATCAAAATCTTGGTGGTTGTACCTTTACCGGAAATAAGAGTAAAGGTGAAAATTGGCAAAACCTGGTATTTCAAATAGAAATTTGACTATTTCAATGAAGAACAGATACGTTTACTAAACCAAAAATGCAATTACATACGCTTTGTGTACATTCTACCGAAAATTCTGTGATTATGCTTATGATAGTAAAGAAATGTACCTGTACATTACCACAATACTGTTCAAGCAATTATTTCAATATGCTTTTTATATCTCAGTTATAACTAGTTGCTACTCATGAATATTTAATTATGCTTATATTTATTATCAAATTATACTGGTTTAAACACAAAATTAAATCTTTTGGGGAAATTACAGTATGATATTATTTGAAATTATTTGATCAGCCTTTGATGAGCTCATGTGATTTGAGTTACTTGGTAGTTCATCTTTCAAAAACTTCTTAGGCCAAAAGTTATACCTGATAAAAAAAAGGATATATGTCACAAAGTTTCTCACTGGGCTAAGTTTCTCATTGGCAATCAATTTGAAAATTGCATAACTCATTACAAATGCAGGGTGAAATTTCAAGATAGAAAGATGATCTGTAGTTTGAAATCTAACACTATGTATTGTTTAAATGTCTGGAAATAGGGGTGTGAAAGGCTGAGAAATATCGGGTTAGTATTGAATATGTGTCATCAGGGTATAGCAATATTTATTTAATAGTGAGGGTTTTTTTATTTCTTAAAGGTTAGGCTCTGTTGAGAGATTTTGGACAATGAGGGTAGATCCAAAAGAGTCTTCTAATTCAATTTTTCAGGAGAATTCCAACTTGATTGGAAAAACTGGGTGAATTTTGATGAATCTGTAGTGAAGCTTTTGTGGAAATCACTAATAGAATAGTGAAAATTTGATGAATTTGTAGTGAATCTTCAAATGTTATTGATTGTTAATGGATTAACAAATCCAATAACTATTTGGGAGGTTCTCTCACCCCACAATCTTAGGTTTCAATTTCAGTTAATATTGAGATCCTTAGTAATAATACTCGTTCAGACTGCTTGACCCATGTCAAGACCCAGTGAGCATACCCCTGTGCACATTCAAAAATCTTTTTTTTTTGTTGTCACATCAAAATATAATTACACAGTATTTTCAGCTGGGAAATATTGTTTTATTTATATTTAATGATGTACTTTTTTTTCTCCCTCTAACTTGAGTAGATTTGAGCTGCTTGATTATATTTGCAAATAATAAATTTCTCTAGAATTGTCCCTAAAATAATCCCATTATCCCAAAGAAATGGCAGCTGCTGGCCAATTTTGGGAAAGGAAAAGTGTTGCTGATGACTTGTGGGTTCCTGTTACTTGAACCCGGGAAGAAATTCAAGGAAAAATGTTTTGCACTCATTCTTGATAATGTTGATGAGATTTATATGATTGAAATATTGCATGCAATGTTACAAAAATCTGGCATAGGCTATAACATAATTTAACTAGATATTTAAGAAGACATTTTTAAAAATTTGGATAAAGGAAACCTAAATTCCAGCAGAAATGAATTTTGTTGTACGAGTTACGTTAATTATGTTGTAGTTACATTCAACAGTATTGAAAACTGAGGGTGCATTCTCCTAAATTTTTCTTCCAAAATGTGGGCAATGAATGTGCTTATTACATTTGGATTGTTGAAATATGCTCATACATTGTGCCCATTTTGGAGTGAAATTTCAAGCAAAAGTTTTGTTTTGGGAAATGGCATGAGCGAGATTATCTGATATTTTAAAAATATTTTTTTGTTGCTAATTTAACTTTTATCCTGGTCATTCAATAAAATAATAGCACTGTCTGACTTTTGCTCAAAGAAGGAACTTTTGTGAACACAAGCAACAGAGTCCAGTCATGTTTATTTGTAAACCAAAAACATTGTTGAGAGCTAAGCAAGGTATTAACTTTTCCAACATGCAGATTGGTTCAGATTTGGAGGTATAATTGGAGGTGGAACCAATGTGAACTGTCCGTTGCGGTTTATCAGATGGCACACAATAATTACTGCTTTAATTTTTACCCGGAATTACGTTGTTTTTCTCCCATTTTTGCTTGTTTGTTTGTTAAAATCTGTGATTTAGAGCCCAATGACCTTCCTTTTAGTCATTTATACCCAAATTTCCTGTGACGTAAGGAGAAACCCAACAAAAAGGCTCGTACCTCCTTGGACTAATTGGAATTCAAATGGAAAACAAGCCCACAAAAACAAGAAGACCTCATAGTGCAACATAAAAAAGCAATTGTTTTTTGGTTATTTTTTATTTGCAAATGTGCAATGTTTAGCAACTTCATTGGAAAAGTTATTTTTAACTACTGCAGTTGAGAAATTTGCTTTTTTCACATGCATTTTTTTGTTTATGAAAATCTGGTATAAGCATAGGAAGTAAAGGCTCTTTTGGATACATGGTACCGTATGTGTGCCATGCACTGTTTACATGAATGAAACTTGTTTCAGCCTCTTTTCTAGGAATGTGGTTAAAAACAATATTGCATTTTTCTAATCATACATTTCCTAAGAAATCTAATTAACGCTTGTTATGTACGTGTTATTAAATCTAATGAGTGAAATCAAAGAAACCGTAAAAAAGCACATCAAGCATCACATTCAATTTGATTATTAATTTTGCAACAATTTCATGAGGCACAATATTCAATGTTGGATAACTGCAACGTGACAACTGCGTTGTGATCTCGTGCACCTTTCATAATTCTGTCGTAAGGTGTTTACACGTGTTTTTCAAACACTGTAAATGTTTATTTTTTTCGATATATTTTAATATATTAATGCTGCTGACAACTTCGATTAAATACATGTGAAAAAATAAAATTAAATAGTTTTTTTTCACTCTTTGAATGCCGTATTTGCACGGTCTGGTTTTAGGGAAATATTACACTTTCTCTCTAGGGATATTGGCTGAAATAAAGAGAAAATGTATTTAAAATGCCATTTTCCTATAAAGATGCACTCTCCTTATGAATTTTTTTTGGCAAAATTGACTCATTGCATGTCCATATTCCTGCAAACAAAATATGTTATCACGTGCATTACGTTATACAACTTTGTTATATAACGTGTTATTGAATGATACAATATGGATGATATACCAAGAAAAATGTTAAATGGATAGTCTCACTTTGAAACAAGTTGGTTTTAATAAAAAGAGCGTGAAAAATAATAATTAAAATGGAAATTGCGATTGCAT
>JAQIXP010001370.1:0-18789 GCA_034700285.1 Proteroiulus fuscus | reverse complement strand
CAATATTTTTGGCTCGCCCCCCTCCCCCCCTCACAAAAGGTCAATTTTAAAATATGCATTACAGTCATTTTCTATGGAAGTACACAGTACACAATTACACAGTTAAACAGTACACAATTACTAGTATCTAGTAATTGTGTACTGTTTAAAAATAACTTGTTTCAAAGTGAGACTGTCCCTTTAAATATTCTAGTTGACAAAATGGCTATACCAGGCTCGTAACTTGTAAAAATAGTGTTGAAGCCAGTGTGGATATTTTTCTTTTCTAAGAAAAGTTTTTATATAACTACATTGAACTTTTCGTGAATTCATTCAACTTTTCTTGGAATTCACATCTCATCCTAAATCAATATTTTGAAAATTTCAGTTATAGCGGAATTAGGCCTGTTGTATATATAGCGTGTGCTTGGAAGATTGCCACTTTATATATGTTATTTCTGGGAAATTAATTTTATGTGAATCTGTGAAATACATATTTTTATTGCAAGAATAAACATTTGTTTGCCTTTATTTATAGAGAAAGTTGGGAAGCTTCGGAAATGTGTGCTATATATATGTAGGCCTACTAAATATATATATAGTTATGTAAAGATGGTCTAGTGATTTTTGTATATTTTGCTAGTGCAGAGACAAATCAAGCGAAATCTAGTCTAATCCAATCAGAACTTAAATTTCAAATCAAGTGTCAGATGACAATATCACAATTGTTTTGATGAAACTATTCATGCATTTTCTGCGTGTGATCATATACAGCTAGTGTAATAGTGGAAGATCACCCTTAAAATTTTACAAAAAAAATATTTATGGACATATAGTGATAAAAATGCATTTCCCAAAATTTCATAACCATGTTATAGTCGAGGCAAAATAAGTCTAGTTATTTATTGGGACAGTCCCACTTTGGGACAAATTAATCTTAAAAATAAGATAATTAATAATAAAAAAGGGAAGTCTTATTAATAATAAATTGCATTTCACCTACCGTAATTCAGAAATCCAAAAAAGATGATAGCCGCCATTTTTATAGTCTCCCACCCAGGCAGGAATGGCGCTGCCTGCAAAGGAGGTTCAAGTTGGCTTCGCTTTATCGCTATGGAATAGTTATGCGCATTCTCTAATTATGCATAAACTTGTACACCATCAAGTTTATTACTAGAGGGATTGACAAAATGATTTCCAATATGGCTACTATCAACCATCGAGATTTTTGTCCACATTGGCATGTTTCAAAATAAATAACTATTGAATGGTAATTATAGATTAAATTTCAATTTCTACGCTTTTCTTGGTTTTTCCCATCATTCTTGCAAAAAATGCTTGCGGTGGGACTGTCCCTTTAATAAAAATAAATAAAAAATGTAAATACACAAAATGGATTTTGTTGTGAAGCTGTATAAGACAACATATTTGTGTCATTTTTGAAAATGCATTTTTTCTCACTATAGTGTCCACAATGTTTTTAGGGTCATCTTGTAGAACTATAGCTACAGAACTTATAGTTCAGAAAATATAAAAAAAATTATTAAAATTTTAGGAATATAATGATTCTTGTTTTTATAAACAGTGTTTTCACCTAAACTCTTGGTTTTTATTGAAATATATAAAATCGTTGGAACAATTCAAATATTAAAATTGCAGATAATTCTGCATAATTTGCATAACTGCGATCAAGTACTCCAATGAAGTCTTCTCTAAATAATAATTTGCTTTTTACAGCTTGTTTTTCTTTAAAAATTCATATTTAGAACATCTGTTCTTTGAATAGTGTATATATATCTTCCAACATTTTAGAGTACTTATTGCGGCTGGGAATAATTAAGTTAACTTTTCCATTTAAAGAGATGCAGATGTGCTTTGATGATAATTTTATAACTTTATTAGTTGGTAATATACTGCTCATGCATGCACAAATTAATAGAAGGCTGAAATATACGTATAATAGAAATTATTCGAAAATTAGGCACTGCCTTACTTATTCTTTGGATTTCCCCTTTAAAACTAGTCAATAATTCTTAGGATTTTGACTCAATTCCAGTTGAGTTACTTTGGTTTCCTGAATGTGCACTAGACCACAACACAGAAATTTAATTGAATTACATTTTGCGTTTGGGGAATATAAGATAATAACAGTATTTTTGGTCATGCAGTTATGGTGATTGGTGGATTTATTTCAAAATATATCAATATTATTCTTAAAATCTGAAACTTTTTTGGGGGGAAATTTATGTGTCAATGCCTCAGTGGGCAGGCTAATCAGTCTGGGAATAATGCAAAAGTTTATGGCAAAATATACAGAACGAAAACTTTTTTTTGAAAAATGGCTAAAACTATTATTTTGGTATTGTAATTTGGTGTGTTGCATATACATTGTCCTAGTTTTAAAACAATAGATTTTCATGATAAAAGAAAACTTGTTTTTGTTTTACTTGTTAATAATATATTGATTTTATTGGAGTTTTGCAAGCTGTGTTATACTAGCATATCAGCTAAAAAGTAAGTCATTGAGTGTTTGTTGTACAAGAGTATTGTTTTGATGTGGCAATTGACCCTTTCCAAGAAGTCATTTTGGTTTTTTACTTAATTCTGTAGCAGCAGGCTTTATTGAAGTATGAAAAGAGTGCAGTATGTATAATCAATTGTAGTTTTCTCACTAGAAAACTTGCCAATAAATTAAGTTTTCAAAAGTAGGGCAGTGAAAACATGGCTAAATGTTTACTGGTTGATCAATGATTTTGTCATCTGAAATAAATTTTGTATATCTATTGCAGATGAAATATTTTTGTAGAAAATTTTTATTTGCAATGTTTTCTGTACATGTACAATGTACAATGTACATTTTATACTGTATATATACTGTTTTCATTGTTTTAGGGACAATTTAACTTACAATATCACTGCTGCCCGAAGTGTTTGCCTGTTATTAGGCGCAACAACACAGCAACCTTTCCTGCATGACACATGTGTTTTCAGTGTTTGCCTAATTTTAGGGGCATTTATATACTTGCATCATTGCATGCACAGTAGAAGAAAAATGCATAAATTGCAAAAAGAATTCACTGAATAGCACTATAGTGAGACTAATCTAAACTAATGCAAAAACGTCCACCTAGTGGTCAAAAAGGTTACAGTGCTTGCCTAATTTTAGGGGCAACTTTATTGGCATGCTCATTTGTACACAACGACCTCATGCACTGTTTTCCTACTCATAAGCCATGTTGTATGCATAATAAAATTAAAATTAAACATGCTAAAAATTCTTTGAATAAGAGTGGCTTGTGGTTATTTACCTGCATAACACAGTTGTTTGCAGTGTTTGCTTAAGTTAAGGGGCAATTTAGTGCCATGCACACCTGTACACAACTTCTGCGTCTGCTGGTATCCTGATTATATAAGAGCGAGTTGTAAAGCACAATAAAGTGTAATTTTAATTGCCAAAAATGCAGTAGATAACAATAATATTTGCATACTTACCTGCATAACATCTTTGGTTGCAGTGTTTGCCTACGTTTAGGGGCAATTTAGCGGTATGCTGACCTGTACACCACTATTGTTTGCAGTGATTGCCTGGTTTAAAGGGGTAGTTATATCAGGGTTCCCACTCCCCAGGAAAGTCAGGGAAATGG
The DNA here is from genome assembly GCA_034700285.1 of Proteroiulus fuscus. Lineage (NCBI taxonomy): Eukaryota > Metazoa > Arthropoda > Diplopoda > Julida > Blaniulidae > Proteroiulus > Proteroiulus fuscus. The sequence goes on along the minus strand of JAQIXP010001370.1, from coordinate 15,166 downwards.
GAAATGGTCAGGGAAAGTTAATGAATTTAGCAAAAACTAGTTAAGTCAGGGAAATACCTGAACAAAAACAAATTAAATTGAAAGAAATCTAAAAAATTTTAAACTAATGGTGAAAAATGAGGTGAAAAATGCTACTCCATATGCATTTACATGCCGGTACTTATTGGATTGCCTAGATTTAATGGTACTCTCTTTGTATTTCTTTGCCTCTGTTTTTAAATTTGGTCAGAAAAATTTTGGAAATTGGTCAGGGAAATCAACTGGTAAAAATTAGTGGGAACCCTGTATATACATAAATGATAGAATAGAATTGGTTTAGGGGAAAAGTTATTTGTATGAGACTTCAAATAACCAAAGATGAGCTGATAACCACTATATCATTCCAGGACATAGTCTGGCAATTTATAATATAACTTTTTCCAATTTGCATAAATAATATTTACCCCAAACTAAGAAAGAAACAAACAGATGCTTTATAAGCTCATGCAGTAAGAATTGCAATAATAATAGTTATTATAATAATAAAATGCTTTTTGTTCTGAATTTTGTGCCATCTTTTGCGAATGTGCCCTAGATGCAATGGAGCTGTTACATTGCACTTCCTGAAATATATGCAGCTGGGGTTGTCATTTTCTCAAAGGGCGCCTTTTATTATAATATGGCCTGACAAGGTATTTTATATGTAGCAGAATTCCGCACATGTGTGTTGTGAAAAGGAATTACATTTGTGAATATTGCAAGTTTTTATCTCGTTAAGCTTCACTAAATTCGCGTTATGTGTATACGAAAACATGAGAAATTCCACAGCCAAGTGTATTGCAATTTGGCTTTTGAAGAGAGACAAATGTGGTCATTGCCTTTTTCTAGTTGGCCTACTACATCAAGACATTCATTGTTTATAATCTTGTCTACTAAAAAGACAAAAGCCAGTTTGGGAAAATTATGTAGGCCAAACACGCCCTTGTGATCCATACATTATAATGTAATTCTTTGCTGCTGCTGCAGAATAGGTGCAGTTTTAGTATTATGCATCTGTAGACATTCCCAAAAGTGTCCAGGATGAATTTAAAATGAGATGAGAATTGCAGATGCTTAGCCGTCAGCCGATAGTGTGGGCTCGAAAATAGTTCATTCTTCTGGTAGTTTAAACTTTGTGGTAAATGCTATTATGCAAATTTTAGAAGTTGGAAAATAAACTTTGAAAACAGCTCACCAAGGAACAAAAATAGGCACTTCTTCTGGGGAAAATTCTCTCAACAGGTGTCAACACATACGATATGCATACTTCAAAAATGTTTAAAATGTAGACTATGTATCTAAAAGTGTGCATACAAATGAACTAATGTTAACATGAGTATACAAAACTAAAATAAACCTAAAAGATGAGGAGGAGAAATGAGGCATGAATTGCAGATGCTAAGCCATCAGCCGATGCAAGCAGGAAAATGCTCAAACTGTATACAAATAACATATACAAATTAACTAATGTTTCCATGAGTGTACAAAACAAAAAATAACTTAAAATAAAAGTTAAGAGAACAAATGAGATGTGAATTGCAGATGCTAAGCCGTCAGCCATCAGTCGAAGCAGACATGAAAATGCTCAAAATGTATAATATATATTTAGAAATTTGCATACAAATTAACTAATGTTTCCATGAGTACACAAAACAAAAATTAACTTAAAAATAAAATTAGGGAGAAGATATGAGATGTGAATTGCAAATGCTAAGCCGTCAGCCATCAGCCAATTTTCAAAAATTTGAATGGAAATTAATACTAATGAAAACAAAGTAAAATCACATTAGAAAACTAAAGATCAGGGGCGAAAAGTTATGTAATAAATGAATTTATAAGAAAATTGAAAGTTAAACCCTGTTCAACATAAGAGCGAACTGGAAAAGAACCCACCAGCATTATATGTGATGTCAAGGAGATAAACCTAACTTCATGTTGTTGAGGTAACTAATCGATATCAGTCTCTACTTTCTGATTGGTCCAGTTCACTCTTAAGTTTAACAACATGCAGATGCTGATGAACTACCTTGACCTGCACTGTATAATATCTTTACACGTTTCAGGTTAAACTTTTAAGTGTTTTATATTGCACTTGTATGGCAATAATAAAGAGCCGGTCTAATAGAATAGTGTGCATGTATATAAAGGCCCTATTCCATTAGGTATACTTCGTACAAGAGGATGAGCAAATTTAGAAATTTTATTGCAAATTTAAACAACTATTTTATGCTGATATATATATACTTTGTTTTTCTTCGAATAGTTCTTAAACCCCTTAATGTGGAAAATTGGATATTTAATATGCATTTAAAATGTTGCCTGCCTACCATCGTAAACTGAACTATATAATAGAATTTTGTTTAGTATTCCTGTTCTGTTTGTGTACTGAATTCGGTATCTCTTTGCAATTGCGCCGTTTATGTCCTGGCAATTATTTTGGCATTTTGTAAAGGGAACATTCACGTTTTTTGTAAACAAAAAGGAATTAGTATTTGTACTGCAGAATAACTTTAAAAATGAAGTGAATGTTAAAGGGAAAGTCCCAATTTGTAACAAGTGATATTAAAGTTGTTTACACTTACTAAACATGAATGGCTGTGGCAATAATAATTGCAGCAAAAATTCCATATTCAAGAAATCACGACCTTTGCTAAATATACTTGTTAGGTGCCATTTTTTCATAGATTTAAGCAAGCAGTGCCATTTGGTGGCGCTATCTTGGACGTGTGTGCCTTTTATCCAGTAGAAGGCGCTACACAGTGTCAATGAAATGGCGCCAATTTAGGCTTTCTATTTTCATCCAAATCCATTTATCTAATGATCAGTATAGGCTCAAATCCAATTGTAATTTCCATGTCAATCCTAATTTTACATGCGGTTTTTCCTAAAAAAAACTTGTTTCAAAATGGGACTGTCCCTTTTAAGTTTTCATTAAAATCTTGTTTTATACATAAAATATGGGTAATAGACGATTTTGTTCAAGACTTAATGCTATTTATAAATGATTTGCCTTCATTTTGGTTTTTTTTGCAACATTATTAAAGTAATTATTAGTAGTGGAAAAACATAGATTTGCATGTAAAATAGAATGGATTCTTTTAATTTATCAGTTGACCCAGGACACTTGGTAATTTTTTGAGAAATCAGGGAAGCATTGTAATAAATTGTGGAAAATTTCACAGTGATTTAAAAAGCAGATTTTATGTGATAAAATAATTACGAGTGAGAAAAATGCATTGGCTAGCATGTTACCAGGGAAAATACCTCTGCTGTCACATGTTAATAAATGCATTTTTCTCACTAGTAATCATTTTATTCCTAGAAAACTATCTGATAGATTATTTTGAAACTTTTGGGTACTGCAAAACGTTTCACGCAAAAATTGACAACTTTATTCTTCAATAAATAACAAATGATAAACTTGTGTCAGTGGTGTCTAATGCACTAATACTACTTTTATTGCTACAATAATGAAATAAAATAAATTTTAGTCGGGCAAAAATGTGTAAAAAAAACAAAATTTAGAAATATGGGGCAAAATCAGACATGTGGGTTTATTGTGAAATGCCAACAAAGAAAGTTTCACAGGCTTGCCACTTCACTTTTTAGTGGCGCCACCATATGATTGTTAAAAAGTGGGACGAAATTTCACTAAAGTAATTTGTCATGATAAAGAGTGTGTTTTCTATCATTTATCTTATCAACATTAATTTCCTAATAATTAAATTTTAATAAAAGAGAGATTAATGTTAACTGAGAATATGTTAGCTAAATTGGCTTAGCTTATTGAAATGCAATGTTAAAATGCCCAAGCTGAAAGCTTGTTTAAATATAGCTATAGCCCAAAGGCACAAAATGCAAACATTGTATACATGAAAGACGAAAGGGTTTATAATAATTCCCAAAAGCAATTTAAGATAGTCTGAAAGCTGGTAAAAAAAAATTGGCGCATTAAAGCAGAAAGTAAATATAGAAGAGTGCAGTTTGGGAGGTGGTTGAACTCACTGCTTTTGGTTTTTCTTCTTAGGACCATTAATGGTAGTTATAATTAACGATGGGCTTTGGGACCCCGTAATTGATGACCAGGAATTGGATGAGGCCATTTACCCAAATTTGTGTTACTGTTGTTAAGTGTAGTTAATGCGAGCTTCGGGCTTTTTATCGTTCCAATGAACAGTATAATGGAGAGGTTGGGAAATTTCGAGAAATTATTTACAAAATTCAAATTGGGGAAACGTCAGTCGTGTATGCATTTCGTATTTGAGGTCGCGAAAATAGAAAATCTCGTTAAATTTTATTTGTACCCTGTAGACCAATGGCAATAAGAGGGCAGTGTGACCAAACACAAATACTGCCTATTTGTCCCTACCTTCTATGGGTTTCCTGGTGGTAACTCCTTATATCTGGCAGCATTGGGCTTGCGTTTTAATTATTTCAAGTCTTTTAAAATACAAAAATTAAATAACTTCGTTAATTTCTTTCTATGTGACAGGATATGACATCATCAAGGAAAGATTTCATGAATTACTTAACCATTCACAAAAGTTTGCAACCTCTATAGTGAGAAAAAAAGCATTAAATAAAAGTAAATACACAAAATCGAGTTTGTTGTTTAGCTCTAAAACACGTCATGAGGCAGAGCATTCAGTCATTGGCTTGAACTGATATAATGGATAAATCTAGCGTACCTGCATTATGAACGTTATATATTTAAAGGGACAGTCCCACTTTGTGACAAATAAATCTTTAAATTTAGATTATTAATAATAAGGAAGGGCAGTCTTATTAATAATTGCAATTCAGTTCACGTAATTCAGAAATCAACGATGTTTCCAAAAAAGATGATAGGCGCCATTTTTATAATAGTCCCCCACCCAGGCAGAATGGCGCTGCAAGCATGGGGGGGGGGTCAAGTTGGCTTCACTTTATCGCTAAGGAATAGTTATGCGCAGTCTCTGTTATGCAAAAACTTGTGTACCATCAAGTCATGCGCAATGGACAAAATGACTTCCAACATGGCTGCTATCAACCATCGAGATTTTTGTCCACATTGGCATGTTTCAAAATTAACAACTATTGAATAGTAATTATAAAATAAAAAAATTTTAATTTGTACGCTCTTCATTCCCCCTTCTTTCTTGCAAAAAATGCTTGGGGCAAGGTGAGACTGTCCCTTTAATAATTGGCAGGTTCTGCCTGATAACGTTATTCTATTGTTGAGCAATCAAATTTAAAACTTCTTTATAAAATTTTTGGAAATGCATTATTTCTCACAACATTGTCCGTTGATAATAAGTTTTTTAGTGTGCTTGATCTTCACCTTTATCATTATTATAAACAAGACATAAAAGCTTTATTTACGGCGTAAGATATTGCTCGTTAAATGCAGACTTGTGATAGTTTTTCTGCTGAAAACTTGTACAATGTCAGAGTCTTAAGAGCTCTTTGGAATTTATCTGTCTGGTTATAAAGTTTTGTCATTGAGTTAAGGATGCACTAATGTTTGTTTTTCATTAGTTATTGTTGCTATTGATATAATATTATTACCTTTTGCAAAGAAAATTCAAGCAGTTCTTGCTCAGGAATACTTTCCTTATTAATTTAACCATTCACGGTGCAATTCTGAAATTACTGATACAGTAATTTCTGAAGTTATAAGTACAAATAAATAATCTTATTTGTGTTGTTCGCCTACGAGATGGAAAAAAACTTGTAAGATAACATATTTAACCATGACGGCATATACCCATAGGAGCCGTTAAGTCCTCTTATCATGCCAAAGTTCCCTTAAACAATAACTTCCAAAGCAAAGATTAAACTATACAATGATGTTTTGTAATTAAAGGGACAGTCCCACTTTGAAAGAAGTGGGTTGTAGGAGAAAGCTTGAAAAATTTTAAAAAGCATAGCAAATTCCAATTTGATTTGAGCCCACCAACCAAGAAATAAAATGTCCTGAATACATGAATTAGGATGAAAATATAAGGCCCAAATAGGCACCATTTTACTGACAATATGTAGCGCCCACTACTGGATAAAAGGCATCAGCTCTCATGAAACAACGTACACATGCATGTCCTAGAGGGCGCCACCAACTTTCAGCGTCTGCTGAAATCTATGGGAAAATGGCGCCTGACATGTATTTAACAAACTCCTTACATTTCTCAAATTACTAAATTACTTTACTAATTTAATTATTTAACAAAAATTAGTATTTCCTATAATATATATATAACATGTGTTTACCGAATTTCATCCTTTTAACATTGTTTATTTCCAAAATTATACATTTTTTCCAAAAAAAACCCGCTCCAAAGCAACTTTTGGTTCATTCACTACTTGTGAACTAAGCCATCGATATATCCATGCTTCATAGGATAAACGTAGACTCTTCAAAAAATTATAAAAAATGGCTTCCGAGGCCAATTGCATTTAAATTCAGAGCATTGCCCCATCATTATTGATTGTTTATTTCTTCCTTTTTTATATTTTTGAATCTTTTAAAATCTGTTTGTCTGGTAGATTTATGGTATTTACTTTTCTTTTCATTTTTTTTCCATTTTTCTTAACGATTTTCCTGTTGGTCTTGCAAGTCAAATCTTGAGTATATAAAGTATTGATTATATCCATGCTAAAAATAACAAAAATCTATACAATTTTATTGTGTTTATTTGATGTAGGTGCCGGGCACACCGTCCAGCATTGGCCGTCAGGGCCGGAAGTACAGCCTGCCGGGCATAGTGATGCCGGGCGATGGCGGCACGTCTGTCCGTGCGCCCCGTACGGAGCAGGTTGCGGCCGAAGTGGCCAAGGATCACTACAGGGTAGTGGTCATGGGTGCTCCAATGGTGGGCAAGACGGCCATAATATCCCAATTCCTGTACGACACTTTCGTCCCCGAGTACAAGGCCACCGTGGAGGAAATGCACCGGGGCGAGTACGACATTGCCGGCAGCCCCCTGACCCTGGAGATCTTGGACACTTCCGGTTCCAACGAGTTTCCGGCCATGAGGGCCCTGTCGGTGGGCAACGCCGACGCCTTCGTACTGGTCTACGCCGTAGACGATTCGGCCTCCTTCGACGAAGTGAGGAACCTGAGGGAGATGATCCAGGCCACCAAGGCTGGCAGTACCCCACCCACAGTCATCGTGGGTAACAAGTGTGATCTGCCCTTGGATCGGCGCCAGATCAGCACGGAGACGGCCGAGACGATCGTCAGTATCGACTGGGAGAATGGATTCGTGGAGGCTTCGGCCAAAGATAACCTGAATATCATTACCATCTTTAAGGAATTGTTGTCGCAGGCTAACGTCCGGTATGCCCTCAGTCCGGCCGTGAAGAAACGAAGGCAGTCCCTCCCCATGTCCAATAATTCGCCCATCAAGTTCGCGAATTCTAGATCGGCCAAGAGGAACAGCTGCGCCCTCTCTTAGATCTCACGGGATCTCTTTTTTTTGTATGTTTGCGATCTCACACCTCCGATCTCGGCAATATTTGATCGCGGGTTCACTTCGTGAGGTGGAACTGGCTCACCGTATGTGGTCGCTGATGTCGCTTAATTGCTTTTATAATGGTGGACTGATGTCTTAAATTTTAGGCTTTTTTTTGTCCAGTACTTTATGGTCATTTTGAAAGGGAATAGGCCTACAGTTTGGAATGCATTGGATTTCGTTGAAAAGAACGTGCTGAAATGCATTTTTAAATGTATTTTTCGGCCTAAATGCGATGAAAATTGATATGAAAATGTAATCATATTACAGAATAAAGTTTCAGAAGAATGGCTTAATTCACTAGTAGCGAGTGAGCCATGTTATCCCATTGGATATTTGCTACTTGTGAATTTAGCCATCGATAATTATAAAAGGCAATAAAATGCATTGGTAAAAGCTTTCTCGGATGCATATCAAAATGCACACGAATTACTAAATGCATTTCCAAATGTGTTTGTAATGCATTACTTTATGACTTGAGTATGCACCGGAAGTTCCGGTGAATCACGTTGTTGGAAGTTGGACCATAAAGTACTGTACAGGAAAATGTAAGGCGTCAACTATTCAACTATACTAAAGTTTACCCTCAGAAACTGGCCAAAGCGCCATCTGGGAACAACAAAGCAAAATAAAGTCGTTATGGAACAAGAGGAGGTCATCAACAAGGGACGCATGTTGGGGATGTCCCGTTCATCTAAGGATTTTGTTTTGCATTTTTGTTCCCAGATGGCGCTTTGCCCGGTTCCTGATGGTAAACTTGAGTATGTCATGTCACCTTTGATGACCCCGAAAACTAAGGGCCTGCTTTTAAGGCTTTTCAAGTTGATGTCTTGCTAGCTTGACCATCTGTCAGTCAGCCTCGTCTTGGAAGCCATTTTGTTTCTTGTTTTATTCATACTATGGAAAAGGTGTCTTGAAATATGGGATTAAATTTGACAAAAATACGTTAAAATAACATTAGCATGCAAGTTGCTTGCTCCTGTAATGGTACTCAATGCATTTTTGCCAGGTTTAATTGTAGTTTAGGCACTCAAGTGACCTGATATGACCTGAAAGAATGAAAAAAGAGCAACATGGTTTTCGATCGATGGCTAATTTCGATAGGAAATATACATAATGCTTGTAAATAATCCATTAAGGAAAGGGTGAATGTTGGAAAATTTCAATAGCTAGAGGCGCTGCTGGTTGATTTTAAAATAACTGCCAAAATAGTTCATTCAATGTATTTGGCCGAATTGATGGAAATATTAGCCCATGCCACCATGTGATGTCATAGGGAGGGCCACTGACTGATTACATGCAATACAGACTATCTTCCTCATTTTTTTAAAGGTACACTGTCAAGAAATTTTTTTTCTTCAAAAAATGGATTCCCAAGCATGTGCAAATTACATCTGAATTGATAAAACTTGCACGTGCAATGAGCCCCATTTTGGAACGATAATTTATTCAGGGCAGTCATAATGACGCCAAGACTGTATTTCTACCATTTACTATTTGTTAAAATAGTTCTTAATTGAGCTGATTTTCCCTTTAAATTTGTTATTCAGTGTATCACTCACATCCTCATATCATATTGAATTTTCAGAGGCGACATCAGCGCCTCTATTAGCATTGCAAGCTTTGCTACTATTCACCGTCACCTTTAACTTTCCATAGTAAGTAGGGCCTGTGATTATTTAGCAGTATATGCTAATCTACTGAAAGCCATGTAACATTTTCCAGAATTACTTTGGAATTTGTGAAATTTTTTTCAAGCTTTTAAATGATCCAATCGAATGTAATGTTATATGGCTTGGAATAGAGATAACATATAGTGCTAAATAATTTATTTATGGAAAAGCTAACTTAATTACATTGCATTTTTGTTTAGCCAATAGCACTTTTCTAAACTTTCAACCAGTTGCATTCATCCTGGTTTCCCATCAGATTTGAAAGATAAAATGCAATGCAATGTTGGTAGGCCTAGTTTACCCATTTTTTGAGCTTAATTTCCAAATGCAAATTTCTTTCAAGCTTGAAATTGTCCAGAATAATACTTTGCTGAGTTCTATAGTGTGTGACGTATATAAAAACACATCAGCTATTATATGCAATTCCGTCAGTACCTACCAAAATATTATGCCTAGTCCAGACTAAAATGTACATATTTTTTGCATTCCAGAAGGAGGAGTCCGGGATGTTGTGACGTCATGCATTTCCCCGCCTTTAAATTATTGTGCGCGTGCGCGCATGACGTCATCCTGTTCTTTTTCGAATGTACAAGGTTAGAATGCGGAGAAATTTTGGCAGGTACTGATTTTTATCACTTTTTAATTCTATGATAAAGCTAGGTGTTATATAACATTTCATATATTGTGATATATTCAACCAATGCAAACACGGTTTATTATTATTAGTATTATTATGATTCAATAATTTTGTTTATACGTGATGATTATAAAAGCTCAAAATATACGAATATACAACAGGGTTGAAATACGCACTTTTTCAGTTATAAATGTATCTCCATTACACGCATTTCCCCCTTATATACTTTTAATTAATTTATAATAAGTTTAAAACTTGTAATCCTCTTACGTGTAGGTTATCTCCTGTACAAGCCGATAGACATGTAATCATAAGCTCTGAAACGAGAAAAGCAAAAATTAACTCGAATTTCGATGAAATCTGTACATGGAATCTGCAAAAATTCACTGAAATTGTTCAGAAAAATTGTACACGTTTCATTTCTGCGGAAACTGTCGTGACAAATTTTCTGCGAATTTTTGCCCATTTCTTGCATGCATGTTTTCGCCAAAGTTCATTGCCTATACAATTCCCTTTGAAAAAGTTTCACTTATTATGCAAAAACAAACGGATTGATTTCTGGGTATTTCTAGTAATTTATTTTATTTGCAGGGGAATTCCCCTTAAATCGGTCTAAAAAATTTAAAGAAAATGTTGTACAACAATATTTGTGCATGAATTTTTTGTGTATTTCAGCAGAAAACCATCTGGTTTCTGTAGTATTAGTTAAAACATTTTCTGCAGAAATTTATTAAGAAAGGAAAGTCTCACCTTGTTACAAGTTATAGTTAAATTAAAGACAAACAGAATATAGTTAAGAAGTGCAGAGAAAATAGTTTAATCAGACTTACCATAATTCAGAAATCAGTTATTTTCTAAAATGCATGAATGGCGCCATTTTATCATTTTATTAGAAATGTGGAATTTAATTACTAGCGTGTTTGTGTATGGCTTCAAGTATTTTTTATGAAATAGTTATTTGTGTTGAATTCCTAAGATGGCCGATAAAGTCGAATGGTATTTCTCAACTTAATCGGTAGATGGTGCCACATACTTTTGCAAATAATGGGAATTTCAATTTCATGACTCTTCTTATTTTTTTTAGTCTATTGCTTTTAAATAAGTTGTTACAAAGGGGAACTTTTATTTTAAGAAAATTCGCTGAAAAAGATTTGAATAATTTTTCAGGAATTAATTCCAATATTTATTTTTCTGGTGTTTTCTTTGAACACCAGAATTCGTTGAAAAAGATTTGAATAATTTCCTAGGAATTAATTCCAATGTTTATTTTTCCGGTGCTTTCTTTGAACTTTTTAGTTAGAAAAAAAGGCATTGAATTTGCAAATATTTTCTATCAGCATGTTTAGGCCTGCAGCATGAAAGAACATACTTTAGTATTATAGGTTATACATGCACACAAGTTGATAAAATTAATAGAGCTTCATACTCCCTGCAAATCAAATTTAATCCTATTTAAGTAAAAATAAAAGCCATCCACGTTTTTCTGTTAAGTTAATTCCAGAAAGTATGAATATAGTGTACATCTTAAAAAGCTGTCATCAGCCGTTTTTAAATGTGGCATAATTTATTTAAGTATAATGTATATGCCTATAATTCGTTCATACGCCCTATTTGTCTTTGTCACATTGATTAATTCAATAGCGCAGGTCCTAAAGTTGTATTATATATAATTCTTGGATGGCGTTTGTTTGGATAAGAAAGTTTGTTATACTGCTCGTATTACATGCATGCATGAAGTGGGAAGAATAGTGCACTCGGGCATGTAACCGTTTGACATCACATTTATAAATAATGTAACTGTAACATAATCCAGAAATTATCAGAAAAATTACTTAGATCATAACGATGACTTAATTCAGAAGTAGCGAATAAGCCAATTTGTCAAAAATGAGATAATTGTACCATTGTGATCCTACAGAGATTAATTTAACCAATAATTGTTAAAGTTACAGTAGTGAACAGTAGCGAATATCCAACGAGGTATCATTCCTAAAAGTTACAAGTAGCGAATGGTACCATTCGTTAGTTCATCTTTTAAAAATTTCTCGAGACCTGGATTTTTATTAAAATATAAGTAGCAAACTGACCATTTTCGCTCATTTTTTTATTGCATTCTTTTTATTCAAGAGGCAAACTAATGGATGTGCACATGCACTACTTCACACTTAATTTATTACGCTTTCCTGCAAAGTCAATCAAAGTCAAACTAGCAAATTTTCATTTTTAAACCTTTTATTTCTCAAATTGCTTAATTAATTTACTAATTTATTTATTTAACAAAAATCAGAACATTGTTTATTTCCAAGTTATACCATTTTTCCATAAAAACGCTATATTATCTCAAAAGCAACTTTTGGCTTATTCGCTACTTGTGAATTAAGCCATCGATATGAACCAAGGCCACCAAACTTGCATGGTAGTATACTACTTACTCGGTAAATGGTACCACATAGTTATCAAAAAATGAAAACAACCGGTACTATGAAAATCACTTTTCACCAACCCTTCTACTCCAATAAAAGATTAAACTAAAATTATCCTGTTCAACATAAAAGTGAACTGGAAAGTAACCAGTAAAAATGTCTACTGATCTGCCGTTTGATTATTACACGACAAATCGGATCTCTCTCTTGGCAGATCACATAGTGCTGAAGTAACTAATTGAATTGTGAATTATTTTTTTTATTAATATTTTTGAGTTCACTTTTTTTTTTTACTAATTTGCATAAACATTCAGGCTACTTCCAGGAAAAGTTCTGATAGGCCTAACTATTTTTTGTATGGGGTTAGTGTGGAAAAGAAAACTGTCCCTAACCAATGCATTTTTTTGCCTGAGAATTTATTATTTGTAGAATGAAACTTACCATTCAGAGACTTTTATCCACAAACTAACAAATGCAGTTTGTTACTGGATAACTGAAAACAAAATGGCGTCACGGAAGTGGCACTTAACCCAATTAATCGCATGCTCGTAGCACATTTGCCCGTTTGAATTGGTTTTTTGGGACCAGAGAAGTGACTGGATGCATGCAGAACTTGGCCATCAACCAGCATGAATTTTAATAGAATACATATGTTTCGGGTTATTATGTAATCACATTGAGAACGGAAGGTAATGATCATTTGAAATTGCATGTTTTCCTCGTTAGTTTTGGCGCTGCTTACATCCCCCTTAATTAGGAGGTTAATGCCTACGAGAGAGCCTTAAGCCTCATTACACCGTGGTTCATTGCCACGTGATGAAACTAAGCAAAATTGCAAGCACTCTTGGGAAGTCCATTAGGGAAGGGAAGCATCTATTAGGCCTAATGGCATGACCCCGTTCCGTGAACCCGAGTTAAAAATGACAGCAATTTGCCATGCTCTTAATAAATGTTGCCAAAAATTGCATTTTCTCTTAATTTGCTTAAAGACTATACCATATCCTGTTGCCCTATAGCGTTTGTGATATTTTGGAACCTGGTACCAGTACATATACTAACATGATGTTGGTTGCAGTACAAATGATTGAGTACACAACTACACAGTATGTTGGTTCCTCCATAGGATGTATTGGACCCTGGTACCAGTATATACTATTATGTTGGTTCCAACACATTTACACAATTTCCTATATCATGTTGGTTCCTAGATTGGATGAATATGGTGTATTGGTACCTGGTACCAGTATATACCAACAATTGGCTCCAACAATCTACACCGTTTCATATGTTGGTTCATACATAGAGCTACTTGGCTGGTCCAACAAAATTTTAGAAAAGATTATAAAATAGTTATGGGCAGTTGTACCATCAACAGTTAAGTTTTAACCCTGGGTTGGGATCGTGTGACTGACTTGGGCCAATGAAAATTCAGGAATGCAAAGAAAATATAAGATTCACGTTGAGTTACTGTTAATTAACTCTTAATTAATTAACCTTAGAAATTAAACTATTTTTTTCTTTATTTGCTAACATGCAATTCTTATTCAAAGTAGCCAGATCTAGAGTCAAATCAAGTAATGGCCATTAAATTAAGATCCATTGTAGTCAGATGGCAGATCCGGAAAGCAAGTGGCAGATCAGTATTGATTTCATCTAGGTTTCTGATATAGTCAACATCTGAGCAAGATCCAGAATAATAGATCTAAGCATTTGGGTCTGATCACTAATCAGATAACCAAACTGGGCAGCAGGTCTGAACTGTTGTGGTGAAGCATTTGATTTTACTTGATCTGGCTTTTTTTGGGGGCCCTCTAAAGTGTCCATGCAGAACTATGGCAACAGGCAATCAGCCAGTTCATATAATTTAATGAACATATTGAAGGACTGCATTAGTGCAATTGATGGACTTTTCCTTAGTTTTTCTATAAATTTTGTGAACTCATTGATTTCCATACAGAGAATAATTGCAGGACCTAATGATGTACACGCTTTTAATGATGAAATTAGGACAGTTTTCAAAGGAAATATCCCAATTTGCAAATTTCTTTTGTCAGGAACCTTTTTATCCCATTATAATTGTAGGTCTAAAATGCTCGTTATTTCTGATGAAGCGTTTAAAATGCAAAAATAGGTTTGGCTCGTGTCAGACTGTCAGTATACAACTTTAACGATGAGCATGCACGATTATGTGATCCCACCTTGCGGTTGCATGCGATAGCATTTTCTGTTGGCATCCAAAAATCACCACCCTTTTAAATTTAACCGAGAGTCAGCCATTTTTAATTTTGAGGGCCAGTTGCACCAACAACAGTTAAAGTCTTAACACTGGGTTAATATGATCATGTGACTGATTTGGGCCAATGAAAATTCAGGAATATAAAGAAAACCTAAGATTAACATTGGGTTAATGTTAACTCTTGTTGGTGCAACTGGCCCTTTCAGTCTATTTTACTTTAATCGGGAGTTGGTCATGGGTGCATGTCTTAAATGGTTAAATTTATTGAGACTTTCGTGGAAAATGTGAACTTTTTGACACTTTTTAAATTCAGCAAAAAATATTCTCAGTTAGATTTACTGGAATTTTTCCTACGTTTTAACTCCATATTAAATGCTCCTATCCTCTTCGTATACTTGTAATGCACTTTCATAGCAAATTGCATTCAATTTGAATTAATCTCGTCAAAGTTTGTTTTTGCTAAAAGACAGGGAAATCGTATATATAGGCATACACACACACTGCACAGTATCATACGTTTATATAGTATAGATTTAAATAGCACTTGCATCTTAATTTAAAGGGGAAAAAATACATTTCTATGTTAAGGGGGCTGTCCACACTATCAACAATATGCATGCTCCTATGGGAGTCTCCATGTTAATTACCGGTACAAATTAATCGATAATGGCTAAACATAAATTGACGGG
>JAQIXP010001369.1:0-18791 GCA_034700285.1 Proteroiulus fuscus | reverse complement strand
CCAAGCTCAGTGGAACATGTATAAATTTAAAAAAAAAAATGTAAAAATTGTTACTAAATTAACAAATACTGATCCTTGTACTATAACCATTTTATAAAATTGCCTTAAAAACATAGAAATCTACTATTTATATAGAAATTTAAGGTGGCAAATTTCCGCAGAAAATAACTTACATCCATGTTATGCAGAAAACTATAAGTTCATGTTTAATTTTTTAATGTATAACTGTCAGACAGCTTTCATTTCTGCAAAATATATGCCATCAATGCAAACTTTTCTTCAGAAATTCCTCACCTTAATTCTGAACTTCGTTTTTTCCCCCCGAAATACTTCATACCAGATATGTATATTTTACTTATAATTTCGTATCCTTGCAAGCAAAATAAAATCCACAATTTTCAAATAAAAAATAACATTTATTTTTACTAATTTACTTAGAAATGCATTCATTATTTGCAGCACTGCTTTTCAACTAAGAAATTTTCTATTAAAACTTGCATAGTTTTTCAATAAACAACTCTATACTAGCCTGTGGAAAAAGTAATGTGTATTTATATATGCTACAACAGCGCCACCACACATGACCTCAAATTCACTACTATAGCATTGAAGACAGCATTCAGGTAAACTTTTAAAAAGGTAAATGTTTCAGCGCTTTAGGTATCAGACTTTGAAGAAGCCAAAATAATCTGTTTGTTGAAGGTGCATTTAATTTCTTGGCACGATTTTTGTTCCAAAACCTGTGGTCTGTATACACGTGCAAATTCCTGCAAACCAAATGTAATTGTCACGTGCATTGTGCCTCAATTTGGAATACAGAATTGGTTAGGAAAATGCATCTTTAGGATTGTACAAAATAGCTAAATAACTGAATTGGTTATGCAAATTAAGATACATAAGAAGGCTACTATAAATTGCATTTATGAGAGTTTCCATTACATGTAAGGTTGGGTTCTTTGCATTGGGTCTATTTCTGTAGAGAATGCGAAAATCAAATTAATATTACGTTGTCATGTAATGCATTTTTATGCCAAATGTCTGGATAAATGTGATCTGCTTCGGCAATGTTTACTTTTCTCCAGAACATTAATTCAATCTTTTTCTAGAAATTTGTCAACTTAAATCTGAGAAAAATTCATTAAAACTTATTTATGAATTGTCTTTAATAAATTTTGTAAATTCAAGTGATCCATGGGCGACCCCAGGACCCAATTTGGGAAGGAATTGGGGAAGGGGAGATTTGATTTTGAAAAACTTTATTGTTCCATCGTGGCGTAATACTATTACTTTTTGGGGGTATTTTAGTTTCATGAAAGGAAATACTCGTATATAGGTTTTCCAAATTTCCACAAAGAAAACAGAAAATTTAAAAGGTTCTAGAAGTTCATTCTACTAAAAAAAATATATAAATACATAAATTAGATGTAAGAAACTAAAAGAAAGGAAACGATGTTTGTTTTTTTTCTATTAAAATTAGGATCTAGGAACTAGGTTTATAAAAATGAAATAAAAGGGGTTTTAAGAATTACTTTTGGATAGAGTTCTGTGGGCTTGAGCTATATACATTAAATAGAAAATGGTATATACTTGATATTTACGGTAACATATTTTCTTCTTGAAATTTATATATTGAATTACAGTTAATGCTATTTTGATATCAAAAACTAAATAAATTAATTCTTTTTAAATACGTTGTATACATGTATACGTACGAGTATATAGTACACTATTGATTTTACAAGTGATATGCTATTTCTGTCAAAAGCCAACGTCATTTTGGGGAATCCCAGTGCATTCACCTAAAGATAGATAATTGTTAGGAAGGTATAGGCAAGATGGGTGCAATTTAACACACCTCTGCTACTTTCCTGCTTTTGAAAAAAGAACATACGTGACTATGCTATTAACTTCTTGTTTTGGGATGATAAGCAAATTTGTAGACTGTTTTTTTTTAATATATATTTAAATTTATTTAAAAATTAATCGGCAACCCATTGTGAACCCTGCTTAGAAACAGAAGCTCAAATTATGCGTGTAAAAATGAAAATATATTTACCGGTATCTTAACAGAAATTCCTATATTTAAAATGTAAATAAATAAATATAAATATAATTTCTCAGAAATGTGCATAATACTCTCGCTTATGTTCTTTGCATTTAGGCAATTAAGTTGAAAATACATTATAAGACTGCATTAAATTGATAAAACTATATATAAGATACATAACATTCATTTGACCTGACGCCATAATCTTTTTGGTGATTCCTTTGAGTGGACTTCGTCTATTAAAGGGAAAGTCCCAATTTGAAAAAAAGTGGGTTGTACGAGGAAGAGCATGAAAAATTAGGTAAAGGCATGAAAATTGAAATTTGATTTGAGCCCACCAATCAATAAATAAAATGTCCTGAATACATGGATTTGGTTGAAAATGCAAAGCCCGAGTAGGCACCATTTTACTGACAATATGCATGTAGTGCCCTCTACTGAATAAAAGGCAACAGCTCTCACGGAAACTGTACACGTGCACGTCCTAGAGGGCGCCACCAACTTTCAGTGCCTGCTGGAATCTATGGAAAAATGGCGCCTAACGTATATTTGGCAAACGTCATGATTTCTTCAATATGGAAACTTTGCTGCAATTATTACTGTCATAGCCATTCATATCTAGTAAGTGTGTGTGTAATTTAAATAGCCATTGTTACAAAGTGGGACGGTCCCTTTAAATAGGCCTGTTCCATTTACCTGCTTAATGCTTCTATCTGCTTTGGAATTAGCTGAGCACGAGGCATGCACGTGCATATTCCATAGCTACTTGTTCATTTAGCAAGTGCAAGGCACGTGCTCATTAGCTCCAAAGCTAGAAGAGCATTGTATCATTGGAATATCTGTTTGGAAACCATTTGAGCACGAGCCTTACACGTGCATATTCTGTCAAAACTTGCTTAATATTGCACGTGCAAGCCTCGTGCTCAATTGGTTATCTGGCATTACTGGCAGCCATCTTAGATTTTTAATTTTCATCTTGACAGTCGTTGTTAAAGGTCTATTTCAGATTTACTCAAGTGATTCTCAAGGAATGCATGATTAAGACCCTTTTTATAATGAAAACAAAAGTGCATGGACATGTTATAAATGCAACCATGCAGTACCAAGGTAGTTTTTTTATAATGGCCATTCATATTGACAAGGCTTTGTGCTTAACCGGTACATAATATACTGTAGTAGCAGTGAGTAGTTAAGCAGTATGTGGTCTAAATCTAATCATAATTACTTATATCATGAATTATTCATACATTGAAATTTTTAAACTGTAGGCTGCAGTGGCTGCACGCACTTACATGCAAGCATAACACGAACAGCATTTCAATGAAATCAAAGGATTTTATTACGAAACTAAATCAAACTGTAACTGTTTATCATCAGTATCCTGCAATTCACCAGATTTAATCTGCAGATTGTATTATGTACTCAATGGCCCAAATATGGCTAGAATATACCCATTTTACATCATATGTTACCTCTTTCAATATATTCACTCAATACAGAGTGAGTCAAAATCATTATAGATAAAGAGTTAACCAAACAGAAAATACATCTATACCATAATCAAATGGGATGTTAATGGACAATATTTCTCAAATATGTAATAATTTTAAGAGAAATGATAATTCTATTAGTAAAATCTATAGAATGTATGTATAGGTTCTATAGTGTTTTTATCCTTCATTGCCTCTCCAGGAAGAAAATCAAAGCATGAAATTGCAGCAATAAAATTGGATTTATTTAGCACAAAAAAGTCAAACAGGCATTTTACAAAAAGTTATTCAGTATTAAAATGGCACAATGAATACAAATACTGGTATTGATAATGATTTAACAAATATTATGATGGATTTCAATGAGTGGAGGTTTTTTTTTTCAGAAAGTTAGTAGATTTTTATTTACCAACGTCGGTAACCATATCCACCCCTGTAACCGCCATATCCACCACGGTAACCACCATAACCACCACGGTAACCACCGTAACCTCCTCCGTAGCCACCATATCCACCACGTCTCCATGGATCAGCATCGGCTGCTGGATCGGCATATGCAACGGGATCTGGATCTGGCATGGCTACTGGATCTGGTACTGGATCAGCTTTAGCCACTTCGAAAAGAGCCACAACAGCCACGAATACGAAAACTAACAACTGCAAACAAATCAAATTAAAATTAATAAAAAAAAAATAGATTAAACTATAAAAACACTAATAAAATAAATTGGCAAAAAAAATATTACTTAAAGTTAACTTGAAAATTCAAATGTAATTAGCAAATTTTGAAACTTTAAATACAGTAAAAATTGTTGTGCTAATCAGTACATGCAAAATTTGAAAAATTCAAAACATCGAACATTAACAACTGCATATAAATTAAATTAAAATTAAAAAAAAAAAATCAACTTCTTGATTATAAACAATAAAAGTTATATGAAATGAAAAAAAAACATGCATTTGATCAGAAAATTTTCAGCAAACTATTGAAAATATAAATACAGTAAATAGTGTTGTGCAAATCAGTTCATGCAAAATTTGAATAAAATGCCTAATATAAATTTACTACTTTTGCAGAACATGCATTTTAGAATTAAGGATATAATTTCTGCAGACAAATTTACATGCATATTCTGCAGAATTCGTGAAACTAGTGTTTAGCAGAACATTTGTTACAAATTTTTTCGCAGAAATTCGACACCTTAGTTTTGGGAAAAAAAAAAAACATTTTCTGCTAAAATAAGTCTATAATATAGAAAAAACAAGTATTGCTTACCAATGCCTTATTCATTTTGGTGAAGTTCAAGAGCAGAGCAAAACTTAATTCTTCTGATTCTTTCTTGAATCTTCTGTGATATGATGCTCCAACGTTGAGATTGTTGTACTTATATACTATTTAGGTGACCTTTCATGGCCCCCACCTTTTATTGTGATATTTTAAGCACCTTGAAAGTGGTCTAGGTTAGTCAGTCAGCTGACAATTATTTTTTCTCAAGAATATTCTACGAAATTTAGCCATCATTTTTGCTGGGGGGCAAAAAAAAAAACTTGCACAAAAAAAACCCACCCCTTACCCATGCTTATAGACATAAACCATCTTCCCAATTTGGGAAAGTTTATGTATGTACACATTAATACAGGTCTCTAATTTGACGTTATTTCCAAGGCCAAGAAGTGTGAAGCCATATACATCCCTTAGGTGCAAGCTTGATTGAATTTTATTGGTGGAAAAAGCAAGTTTGATGCTACCTAGTGTGTCAAAACAGAAGTGGGCTATATGATTCATGTAATGCATAAAATTAATACTGTATATACGTATTGCCTTTGTCCAATTTTCATTTTCTGTAAATTAAAATATTGATAACTGTGTATTTAACTAATATTATAATGCTTAAAATAACCTTAAACCAAGAAAATTTGTTCCACAGTAAACTGTAGGATTTAAGCAACTCATCTTTGGTTACAAGTATAGTATTAAAGGGAAAGTCCCACTTTGTAACAATTGATATTTACGTTGTTAACACTTACTAGATATTAATTACTGTGGCAATAATAAGTGCAGCAAATTTTCCATATTGAAGAAATCAAACGTTTGCCAAATACACGTTAGGGCGCCATTTTCCCATGGATTTAAGCAGACACTGAAAGTTGGTGGCGCCCTCTAGTACATGCGTGTCTACATGTTCAATGAGAGCTGATGCCTTTTATCCAGTAGAGGGCGCTGCTTACTGTTAGTAGAATGGCGCCTTTATTTGGACTTTCTATTTTCATACAAATCCATGCATTCAGGACATTTTATTTATTGATTGGTGGACTCAAATCCAATTGCAAATTCTTTGCCTTTCCTATTTTTTCACGCTCTTCCTCCTACAACAAACGTCTTTCAAAGTGGGACTTTCCCTTTAAATTCTGTAATTTTAGCAGAATAAAAACTGTGAAAACTGCATTTCTCTACTATTTTCCGTTTTGGTTGTCTGTTAAAATTGCAGCTTTTCCCATAAAGTTATTGCTTCAATAAATTATAGATTTATACTGCAATTTTAACATCAGTGCAATTATAATTGTACTTTTGCTGAGATAAAGGAAAAAACATGCCAGTTGTTTTGTAACATGAAACAGTAAGGTAATGTACAAAAATGCATCAAACAAAAATAATCAATGCCAATTGTAATGATAAATATGGAGAGAACTTCCAATATCCTATAAGAAGAAAATGTTTAAAAATAACTTGCATTTTGCGAAACTGTATACAAGCTAAATTTTCGTGTCTTTAGCAATTAACTTAGCAAGTGTTGGCAACAAGTAATTGCTGAAAAGTAAACAAATCTTTAAAAATTAATTATATTTTTATTTCTCTTTATACCTGTAACAAAATTAACCCAGTTAATTTGTCTGTAAAATTGGACCAGTCCTTACACTTATCAAATTCCTCATGTCCAAAAGTGCAAAACAAGACTCCTTTATGTTAAATGCTAACAACTTCTTCAATACCAAAAGTGCAATTTTACTGTTGTTATTAATCTGCCAATGTGCATGTAGGCTTATCAATGTTTATAACATAAACAGATTTCCTTGTAAAATAAAGGCAAATAAAATAGGGCTTCCCACTATACGAGTCAGTACTGATTAAAACTGGATTAATTTTTTTAATTTAATTTTCCACCAAATTAGCGAGCAAGCGTATAAAAAAAACCAAGAAAAAAAGCATACAAAAATAGAAAAAGTATTAAGGGTATATCCTATGACGTCAATAGCTACGGCAAAGTCATAAATTTGTTTCAAAAAAACGAATTTGCAATGTTATTAACCTGTGGCAAAAACGTGCTCATAAAGAACAGCAATTAAAGTCAAAATCAATTTGATATATATGGAAAGCTAGTAATTTCATTTTTAAATATCATGTAATTAGCACATTAATGTTAAGTTAATATCGTTAAGCAAGCAAATTGAATTTCAATATAAATGCACTTATA
Organism: Proteroiulus fuscus; assembly: GCA_034700285.1. Lineage (NCBI taxonomy): Eukaryota > Metazoa > Arthropoda > Diplopoda > Julida > Blaniulidae > Proteroiulus > Proteroiulus fuscus. The sequence goes on along the minus strand of JAQIXP010001369.1, from coordinate 11,781 downwards.
AATACATGACCTTTCACATTCCATAATAGACATACTGGGCATTATGACTATGTAACCATTTGATTAATGGTCTGAAGCTGAAGTGTTTTTGCGATATAGTTAATGTCGTTTTTTTGGTGTGCAAGATCACAGTGAAAGTAAAAAAGAGTTACCCACTTTTGATCTACCTAAATAGGTAGTGCCAAATGAGATCACAGAGAGCAGTGCTTTTGTGTTTTTGCGATAGTTAATGTCGTTTTGGTGTGCAAGCTATAGATCACAGTGAAAGTAAAAAAGAGTTACCCACTTTTGATCTACCTAAATATAGGTATAGAGTACCAAATGAGATCGCAGAGAGCAGTGCATTCGCAGATGTATAGTTGGATTATAACCTATGATGTATACTTAAAGGGAAAATCCCACTTTGAAAGAAGTGGGTTGTAGGAGGAAGAGCACAAAAAATTAAATAATTCATGGAAATTGCAATTTGATTTCAGCACACCAATCAATAACTAAAATGTCCTACATGAATACATAGATTTGGTTAAAAATGCAAAGCCCAAGTAGACGCCATTTTACTGACATTATGTAGCACCCTCTACTGGATATAAGGCATCAGCTGTCATGAAACACGTAGACGTGCATGCCCAAGAGGACACCACTAACTAGCAATGTCTGCTGAAATCTATGGAAAAATGGGGCCTAACATGTATTTGGCAAACGTACTTTCTTCAATGTGGAAACTTTGTTGCAATTCTTATTGTAACAGCCATTCATATCCAGCAAGTGTGTACAATTTAAATATCACTTGTTACAAAGTGGGTCTTTCCCTTTAAGAACTACCTGTGAAATGGTCAAATGGATCACAAAAGCACTATCCCTTATTTTTGCATGATTCGTGATTCGAGATTTCTGTGTTTTTTTGACAGAAAAGTGTAAAGTTTTTAATCCTGTGCACTAGAAGCTTCTTTTTATGACTTGTGATTCAGCAGAAATAAATTACAATCACAATGTTGTGCAATTTGTGGGTTCACACCTTAATCTACACAAACCATTGCAGTATTTTCCTTTTACCAGAAATATTTCAAAATTATGGGAAACAACAACTGCTGCAATACAAATGCTGCTTCTATGGAAAATTACAGTATTAAAAACTAAAGCCAATTGAAAATACTGGAAAATTTCCGTACATTTTAATTGGTTGCAATTTACTCACACAAAGATAAATTGCAAACTCATTCAAATCTATTTCAATCATTATGGGTGAGCCTTGTCACGGATTTTTATTTTCAATAGTATCTTAATTGACAGTGTAATTCCAATTTCTTTGAATTAAGTCTACCGAAATTAGTCATGGGCCCGTTGGGCCTAATTTTGTGCACCCGTTAATAATTAAACGTAATTCAGGACTTTCCAATTTACTTTCTTTTTAATCAGCTTGCAAACTGCTTACTTTTTTTCAAAAACTACTTATTTCACGTGATTTGTGAATGACCAAACTTATACAACTTAAAAATATTAGATGTGATGCCCGAATCTCTTGAGGCATTTTCTATATATATTAGAAGCTTGGTTAAAAATGTTAATTTAATAAAAAAATATATATCTAGGCGTTTTTGGTTTGACTGAATAAAACACTTGGATAATTTTAAAAAATTATGTATTCGTCTGTGACATGTTTCCAGCTCAATAAAGAATTGCCTTTTTATTTAATTTTTTCATACAGGAAATTATTTTTATTTAATCTATGGGCTCGTATGCCTGTATATTAGTTATGTGGTATTATTTGTTATATAATGCAGGCTCCAAATTGTAATTCAAAACTTGACCAAAAGAATGTTATTGTAAATTGTTAAACTAAGGGGCAGTCACTAAATCCTGAAAGCCTGCTTTTTACTCAAGACATTTATTACATTTTGCCTGAATTTTTCTACTTTCCAATACAAATTTGCCAAATTTTCATTGCCAGTATTTGTACTTCTGAAATAAACTAATATTTGATACAATAAAATTTTAATTTTTTTTAACATATAACAAGCGAGACAAAACTTTACCAAAAGACAACATAGTTGAAAAGGGCATTGATGTTATTATTTTCAACAGATCATATATTTACAATTATTCGGAAATTATTACTTTTTAAATACAACGATGGCGACATTTTATAACTTGTTTTACCATATTATGTGGGTATTTATAATGCCATCATCTAGTTTTAATTTTTTATTTTGAGTTATTGGATATGTTAGTTTTGCTTCACTTTTTCTCTAAGGAACACTTATGTGGTGCCATACATATCACTGAAAATGGCTACTTTTATGAAAATCATTTTCTGCCAAATCACTTTATTTTAAAATTAATATTTATTGACTGATAAGCCTGATTATCATTTCAATTCTCATGACTTTCATGATGGTTTGATGGTCTTCATTTTAAAAGTACTTGAAACTTGCAAATTAATCACATTAGTTAAATGACCTCAAATCAAGTTAATTAATTAAAATTAAATCCACTTCTATTAACATTTGCATGGAAATTTCATTAGCAGAAATCGATCAGATCTTAATCGAAGACATTGAAATTTAAAGTTGGAAGTTTAGAGTATTTTTAAGTTTTGAAGATATGGTACTAAGATGAACTTAATAAAATTTTAAAAACACAGATAAGAGATTAATGAATTCTTATTTATTAGACTTAATTTTACCAAATCGGAATCTGACCATTACATCTGGGGAGATTCAAGTTGTAATGTTTGGTCAGATCCAGAGTACCAAAGGAAAAATGCCATATTCATGCTTTTCCTATATTTGAATTTCCAGGAGGAAAATTTTAAGAATTGTAAGAAAGGTTTGACTAGAATCCTTATGGCCACTTATAAATCACTTTTGGAACATCCTGTATGTAAATTATTGACATTTTCTTTCATCCATATGTACATACAAGATTTGCAGATTTTTTCTAAAAATAAATCCAGTAACATTTCCAAATATTCAATAAACATTTCCTCATATAGGCATACCATTGCCTTTGGCAGATTTTTTTATACATTTGAATGGTATTATATAATAATTAGTTACAAGTCAATGGCTTATTAGGCTAATATTTTAAGTTTTTGAAATTTATTGATTGTTGGTCTACATGTGGGTGCCTTTTACAAGTGTTCAGTGTGAATTAAATTTCGTTCATACACTTAAATTAGTATATCATTAAGCACCCACCCATGAAATGAATGGGTAAATGTGAACATTTTTTGTTACATTTGTCTGAAAGTCCATCTGAAAAGTGATGTATTTCACTCGAGACAATTGCTCAGTTATACAGTTCAATATGACACCGATTCATTTGACTTATCAAACTAATTTTTTCCTATTTCCCATCTTTTTCGTTTCAATTGAACTGTCACCACCATTGGCACCTTTTGAATGGTACATTGGTCTACAAATTTTAGTATAAATAGGAATATTTTCTGCATTTGGACATTACACTCCAACCAGCAGCAGTACCAGCAATATCACTTCAGAAATCATCAAGAAAATGTCTGCTAAATACATTGTAAGTATTTTTCTTCCTAAAGTTTTATAACATTGCATAAAGCAGTATAAGCTAGTTTCAAATTTGCTTATAATGCCAATTAAGTTAGACTATCAAAAGTAAGAAAAAAAAGTTATCTTATGGAATCTTACTTATTTTAATATACAATATATCAGATAAGTCATAATAGCTAGCCTATAACAATGACAGGAAGAAATAATTTCAAAGCATTTATGATCTTACAAGTTAACAGTTTAACAGGGCTAGATTTATTCAACATGTTAAATGCCATATATAATTGTCCTCCAAAAATATTGTTTTTAAACTTTTCATTCACAAAATTACCTTGGTATTTAATTATTTCTAGATCCGTTAACTATAGGCCTACTAACTATCCATAATGATAGTGAGAAAAAGTTCAGTTCCAAAAAAAATGACTACTATGTTCTGCCTATAGTTCTTTGGCAAAAAATTTCAATATTTTTAAATTAGCAACGAAGTGACGTCATTAGGCAGCACTTGCCCATTATACAATATTCTTCCAGCGCATAATGTAGGCTAGTGCCTTTTGGTCTGATTGTTTCACATCAGTTCGCTGCCTTATGACGTCTTTTACAGTTTCATTGCGAACTAAATTTAAAAAAGATCCACTTTAAATTTTAAAGATTTTAAACTGCAAGGAATATAGGAATTGAACATCAGTATATAAGCTTTCAAAAGAGCACAGCACATACTAAATTTAATATAAAATGGCGCAGTTAACATGATATACCAAGCAAGACCAGTATTGAAGGCAATTTTGGTATCACAGTATAGATGACCATGCTGGTATAGTTAGACCAGCATTCCAAATGCTTGCACCAATGAGCTAACATATAGTAACCTGAACAGTTTGCATTATTGGAGTTGTTGGTATCATGGTAGGCTAATTGACAACATTGGTATATTGGTACCAGAATTCCAAAACTCTGTACTACCTATTGGTTGTAATGGTACTAGTGTTTGGTTAATGCTAAGATGCCAACATGCCCAACACAATTAAAACAGTATTATTGGTATCATGGTATTTGACCTCTCTGGTATATTGGTATCAGAATTACGAAACTCTGAATCACAGATTGATTGTATTGCTACCATTTTTTGGTTAATACCAACATGCCAATGCCCAACACAGACAGTATTATTGGAGTTATTGGTATCATGGTATTTGACTCACTGGTATATGGGAAAAATTGATGCATATATCAGAAAAGCAATCCAGACATCACTGTCTTTCTTACCAAGACTGAACCTTTTTTAAAGGATTTTACAGACTTTTCAGAAATAATATTAATAAGATTTAATTGAATTTTCAGGTGATTATTGCCGTTCTGGTAGCAGTTGCAATTGCTGTAGCAATGGCTAACCCAGGTTATGGTCATGGAGGAGGCTATGGTGGATATGGTGGAGGTCATGGAGGATATGGCGGCGGAGGTCATGGAGGCGGCTACGGTGGATATGGTGGAGGTCATGGAGGATATGGCGGTGGGGGACACGGAGGCTACGGTGGATATGGATATGGTCGTAAATAAATAATTTAATTTATAAAATGTAAGTAAAAGTATTCAATTACCAATTCTCGTATGTATAGTTTAAGAACCCTCTAAAAAAAATCCTAAACAAAAATCACTATTTAAGTTTTTAAAGAAAATATTGTCAGGATTTGTGAAGCTATTTTAGTTGAATTCAAGTGAATATTGCTTAAAGGGAACTTCCCACTTTGTAACAAGTGATATTTAAGTGGTACACACTTGTTAGATACGAATGGCAGTGACAATAATAATAATTGCAGCAGTTTCCATATTGACGAAATTACATTTGTCAAATACATGTTAGGCGCCATTTTTCCATAGATTTCAGCAGACATTGAAAGTTAGTGGTGCCCTCTTGGACATGCTGATGCCTTTTATCCAGTAGAGGGCTCTGCATACAGTCATTAAAATGGGGGCCTATTTGGGCTTTCTATTTTCATCCAAATCTATGTCTTCCGGACATTTTATCTAATGATTGGTGGGCTCAAATCAAATCGAAATTTCCATGCCTTTTATAAATTTTCATGCTCTTTTCCTGTAACCCACTCCTTTCAAAGTGGGACTTTCCCTTTAAATTAATATACATTTCTGTATACTTTTGGCCTGGTATCAGAATTCACAAGAATGGCTGAAATTCCAATCATTTGTTGTAAATCTAGAGTAATTAGTGAAAAATTAAAATTAAAACTTGATTCATTAATCCCAAACTCAGGTTACCAATAAGTTAGGCCAATATAAGTACTCGCCCCCCTCCTTGTGACACATCCTAACTTGTTTCCCCTCCCCCCCCCCCATCATCCCTCACTTCCTTCGTTATTATGTAATATATGGACTGCCCTTATGGCTATAATTGTAACAATAAATATTGTAACTTAGTAATTATTACACCCAAAAAAAAACTCAACAGGTAGCAAAGACTACTTTATTAGAACAGGCAGAAATGTGCTAAGAATAATAATAAAAATAATAATAATAGCCATCAGCTATTAGTTCATGGCCATGGCAGTATTAAGTTTCACTGAACTACAGCTGATATGAAAGCCTATTTTATTTTGTATATAAGTGTATCCATGCTAGTTTAAACACTCATAAAAATTTAAGTTAAATTAGCTGAGTCACAAATGCGATGAAAAACCATGTCAAATTTATCACTGATCATACGCATGGACAATGAAAAAAATTGAAAAATTATGAAAAGAAAAAAATAATGTCTTAGCTGTAATGACCTTCTTAGTCCTTTACATATAAACAACTAACTGTTCATACAGTCACTGACATTTTTTGTGGTAAAAATGCAATTTTCACTCATTGTTAGCTTGAAATAGCTAAGTCCCAAGAATAATTAGAGGGGTCAATCAATTTTCAAGACAGGTAAGGGGCATACTGAGCAATGTCAGACTAAGGGCAGTTATAGCTAAAAGCTAATTTCAAGTAAAAAAAGCTGTTGTTGAACTTGGTTGGCATTTAAAATTTGTAAACATGAATTCGTGAGAAAAAAAAATAAGCATTCACATCATAACAGGATACTGACGATTATTTCATTATAAATATTTAATGAAAATTAAATTAGTATTCCTTCGTCCATTTGACTTTCATTTGTTGTTGTTTTTGGACATTAGTACTAGCCCCTTTCACCATTAAAGCGCCATCTGTGATGAACAGATGCCAACTCCAGTTTAGCCTGAACTAAAATGGCTGCCCATGTTATTTGCTATAGACGTATGACGACTCTGTGATTAATGCTAATTGGCCCGTACTTAAATGGCCTTAAAAATTGCAGTTTTTTTGTAAATGGTGCATTATGGGAGTACTTTGGAAAGGGAGTATAGAATGAGTGTTAATAAACTAGTGACGACGTTATCTTGAACAAACAAATGTACCTATTTGCAGGACAATTTTAAAGTTCATAAACAGAGAAACAAAAATATTAAAAAGTTAATTGCTAATTAAAATGTTTGCCTACAATTAAGCCACTACGCATTACGTTCTTTGAATTTTAAGTTTTTGTAAATAAGTATTCTAATGTACAAGCTAAAAATGGCATCCAATTCTAACAGATAACATTTTTAATTGGTGAATTCATTAACTATTGTTTACGGATTTAATTTTTATTATTTCCAAACACTTTAGTAAAACGTCATTAAACATTAATGGAACTGCTAGTTGTTATTGCTTAAAGCAAATTTTAAAAACAAAATTGCATAACAATCTAAAAATAACAAACCAGATGTGAATTAGAGTTGCACAAATTCATTTTAAAATTCTTCTCATAATGCACTGTCATCTATGCCCATCAATGAGTACCTTCCTAAATTCAACAAAAATCCCAGAATGCATCATAAAGCCATTCCTAATTTGCTGTTGAAATTGAAAAGCTAACAAAAGGTTGTGACATTATATGATGACGTCAATTTTGATGGCTTTCTATCCAGCAAACTCATCAGCCTAAAAAGGTGGTGCAAAAACCACCACAACAAGATGGCTACCCTATGTAACAAGAAAAAGATTCATGTGCCATTTGTGTTTCAGTAGGGATTTATTGTAGGAACCTTTTTTATCATACAACATGGCCGCCCATGATATTTGTCAAAGACTCAAGCTGCCATCTATGTGATGGATCTTGCAACAACCTGATTATATTTTAGGCAAATCATATGTTGCAAGATACATCGCTTAGATAGCGGCACTAGTCAATGGCAAATAACAGTGTGGCCATTTTGTGTTAGTTGAAATTGCTGGTCATATATATGTGCATTGTTAAAGGTTCATCCACACTATATCACAAAACATGTTATATAACGAAATTGGTTATCAGTTTGATGTGTATATGCAACTTGTTATAACTTCATATTTAACTATAGTGTCTGAACATCCATACAACATGGATGATATACCAAGAACATATTTTAATGCCAGCATGTTATGTAACTTTTTTTCCTCTCTTCGTAACAAGTTGTATAACTCTGCTATATAACACGTTTTTCGATATAGTGTGGACACATGCCTTTAGAATATTTGTCCTTTCATTGAATATTTGCTCATATAAACATCGTTTAATATCGCTTTAAACATCGTTATATAACTAAATTGGTTATAAGTTTGATGTGTATACAACTTGTTATAAACTCATATTTAACGTGTTAGTAAACATCCATACAAAATGGATGATATACCAAAAATAAATTTTAATGCCAGTATGTTATGTAACTTTTTCTCCTTTCTTCGTAACAAGTTGTAAAACTTTGCTTTATAACACGTTTTGTGATATAGTGTGGACATATGCCTTTAGAATACTTGTCTTTTCATTGAATATTTGCTCATATAAACATCGTTATAACATCGTTAAATATCGCTATAAACATCGTTATATAACTAAATTGGTTATAAGTTTGATGTGTATTAAAATTGTTATAACTTCACTTTTAACATGTTACTGAATGATACAACATATATGATATACCAACATCAAATTTTAATGCCAGCATGTTATGTAACTTTTTCTCCTCTCTTCGTAACAAGTTATATAACTTTGTTACATAACACGTTTTGCGATATAGTGTATTAGTGTGGACGCACCTTTAGAATGTTTGTCTTTTCATTGAATATTTGCATGCTTGAATTTTCTTTCGCAGAAAAATTTAAACTCAAAGAAGAAGAATATTATTCAAGAATCCACTGAAAATTACACCTGACTATTTATCAATTAATTTCGTAAACTGTAAATAGACAAAATTGTAAAACTGTGAAAGAGGATATAATAAAAAATATAAAATGTATGTTAGCAGTGTGATTTTTTTTCTTCAAACCGGTACTGTCGAAATATGTATATGAAAAACAATTAATTAATTGTAGAAAATTCTTACATCTGTAATTCTGACAGTTTTTAAGGTTGGGTATAGTATGGTAACTATTCATTACCATATTATGTCATTGACGATTTCCTTAATAATATTTCAATAGCCAAATGGCCATTTCGAAAAAGGAGCCTTGAAATTCAAAGAAATACAGCTCATATACTTAGCATTTTAGCAATTAATTGTTTTCTGAAACAGCGCAAAAAATTGCATCATATTATTAGACCTAAAATAATATTAAGATCTTCTGTTTAATTAAAAGCAATATTAGTCAGTGAATTTGTTTTGCAATACAGCATGACTTAAGACTTTCCAAAATGATGGCACAAATTTTTAAAAAATTGAGTATGTGTATGCCAGTCATTTGCAATGGATTCAAAAGTCTCACTAATGTCTAGGATGAATTCAGTCATGAATTAAAGTCAGTCACGTTTAATTTCAATTTTTATAATTAAACGTGACTGACTTTAATGGCAAAATGAAGGTTTACAAAATCTTATTTGAAAATAACGTCAAATTCAATATTAAATGAAGCCCAAACATCAAAGAGAAATTGCGCCTCTTATGATGTCAATTAAAATATTGAGAGAAAAAACTTTAAAAAAAAATTAATTGAAACAATTCATTAATACGTTTCAAAAGATTTCTTCATTTATTACATATTTCACCTTGACTTTAGGAAAGATGCATTAATGGATCAATCAAAGTAAAAAAAACGTTAATAATTGTTGTGGGAGTGGTGGAAAAATTCAAGGCTATGTCCAATTTATATTTTTTTAATTTATAATGCACTATATTTAACTTTTTATTGCCTAAATAAATACTGCATCTTACCAAATAAATGAATTTTCTAACCCAAAAAACAAGAAATATAGAACTTTTTAAAGTAAAAATGCTAATATTTACTAACGTATCAATTCACAATTCAAATTATTACATTGAAACTATATACAGAGAAACCAAACAAAAGATAGGCGTGCATCAATGCCATCTATTGAGAGCAACTGTAAAGAAAACATTCTAATACATGACAAATTACACCACACACACATGACCCTACATACTCATTGAGAAAGTAGTTCCTGACTTTTTTCCAAACATTAATATTTACTCTTGCATGCGTATGAATACTCTCAAATGAAAACTTTTGGTGAGAAGCCAAACAGGGCGTGTCAGTGTAGTTCAACTTATCACCAGTAGAGGGATATTTACACCTTTCTTTAGCTTAATTTCCCAATAGTTAACAATGTCCATTATATAACTGTCAAAATATAAACCAGTGTTAGTTAGTAGTAATTTAGATAAACAATACTAGACTATTATTACTCTATACACAAACAGAAACCTACTTTCCAATTTACCAACAATTAACAAAAAGTGAAAACAAATCAGGTAATTAGACCACACAAGTTCAAAACTATAACTATTAAATTAAAATAAAAAGAGTAAAATATATTTACAATGCTATATTTAACCAATTACCCACACCACTTATAATTTCTTAAAATAAAAGGAAATAATTAGGTTTTGATCTTTCAATGACATTTTTTTTCAAGACTTTCACTAAATATCACTAAAGATGAAAAACTGGGACGTGAAATTAACTACAAATGACAAATTGAAGTCATTTAACTAAACTTCTATATAAACTGAAGTCTCGAGTAAGTCAAACCATCTCACATATGCTAATTGCAAGCTGTAAAGGTTAGTTAAGTGAAGAAAATTTGTTCCCAACATGCATCTGAAGAGTTTGGTAAGTATACTATATAACATAATTTTCAACTTAGCAATAGACAACACCACAACGTCAGCTTAAATCAATACCATGATTATCATATAGTTTATCATTGAGAAACTTGATAAAATCTGATTTAAAGTGGAATACAGCAGCCATTTTTAATTTTCACTTTGGCACGATTTAAGATTCTAGGTTAAGGTGGAACACTCCATGTGGTTCATGTGTCTTATATACAGTTTGACCTATATTATAGTCTATACTGAAAAATTACCCAGGTAACTGAGGTGTGTTTTCACGTTAACCTTGATAAAAGCAAGACTACCTCTTGGTAAATGACGTGGTTATACATAGACTAATGTTTAAATCCTGTAACAAAAGCGTCATAGTAAATAACATTCCCACTTATTTAAGAGCAGTGGTTACAGCTTATAATATTTACTCCATCTTTCTCTCGGTCAGGCGGTCTGCTTATATTTACTTGAATTTTAAATAAATCTTGCACTTTTGTGACCCAGTTTACAAGTAGTTCTTTACTAAATCATAGGTCATAACCCAAACGCGAAATCACTACTCTGGTTTGCTGTGATTTCACTTGGTACTCTACCTATTTAGCTAGATCACAAGTGGGTAACCCTTTTCTGTTACCTTGCACTGTGATCCTGCACACTTAAAAAAGACAGAGGCTATACTAATTAAAATTAACACTCAAAAGCAGGTTGCAGGTAGTAATGCTTATTCCCTCTATGGCGAGCAACATGCTCTTTTACTGGTTTCTAAGGGTGAACTTGCATGAGTACACCGAAAAAACGCTTCAGTTTCAGACTATATAACCAAATGGTTACACTGTTAAATGCCAAAATACGCCTTATGCAGTAGTTCTTTTTTAGGTTATATTTAAATAGAAAGTTTAACTTTGCAGAAAGGTATACTTTTAAAATAATGGTAATAGGGACAGTGCATATACATGGAAAGTATACATATACAATTGGCAAGTAAATTAATTTTTCCAAAAAAAATTGCCAATTTAGTTTAACTTAAAGGGACAGTCTCACTTTGAAACAAGTTGGTTTTAATAAAAAGAGCGTGAAAAATTATAATTAAAATGGAA
>JAQIXP010001368.1:0-18795 GCA_034700285.1 Proteroiulus fuscus | reverse complement strand
TTGTTATTTGGATGCCTTACAGTGGGGAGTTTCAGTTGAGGGTTAGCTGTAAGTCGCAGGTTAAACTGAGAATTAGCTGAAAATAGCTTCATTTTCAGCTAATTCTCAGTTTAACCTGCGACTTAAAGCTAACCCTCAACTGAAACTCCCCACTGTAAGATTTATAAGGATAGGTCTACAAGTAAATTTCTTAGAAAAATTATGCAAAGATGGCATAAGCAATTGTCATGGACAATGACCAGTATGACAGTTTATATATTTTCACACATTACCCGTAAATGCAACACTATCGTCACTATGTTGATAATTATATTAACATTATTATATTAACATTATTATTTAAAATAATGGTCAAACACAGGGGGCGTCCATAAAAAAAGTTCCTGCTCAGGAGTAAGAAGGGTCACCCAGAAATGGACAATTCCTTCAGTAATTTCACCTCAGTGATTTAAAATTTGGCATAAGGGCCAATTGTACCAACAAGGGTTAACTTTAACCCACTGTTAATCTTAGGTTTTCTCTACTTTCCTAAGGGCCAGTTGCCCCAACAAGAGTTAACATTAACCCAATGTTAATCTTAGGTTATCTTTGCATTCCTGAATTACCATTGGCCCAAATGAGTCACATGATCATAATAACCCAGGGTTAAAACTAAACTGTTGTTGGTGCAACTGGCCCTAAATTTTCATTGGCCCAAATCAGTCACATGATCAAAATAACCCAGGGTTAAGACTTAGCTGTGATTGGTACAATTGACCCTAAGACACATAACATAATATATTTTGAATTATATAACACCAAGCTACACATAAGGTCATATAGCCTACTATGTTCAAAATAATCTCCAATTCGCGCTTCCTTTAAACTTGCCATAGCAAATATAGACAAACTATTTGGAAGCTTTTTTAATACAAACTTTTTAAATGAATTTTCATCGTACTCATCAGTAAATGCATTAAGACAAGATTAATATGTGCAAAATACACGTATGCATGCACAGGCCCATTCTGTTTCAGTGAAAACAGGTTTATGATTAATTTAAAATCAATACACACAAAATTTTTCTAAATAAAACTTTGCTTATAAGTTTGCATGCAAAACTCCTATTTATGAATAAAAGGGCCATTATTTCAGAAACCACATTAAACGCGACTCTCCTGATTTCTACGTTACATAAACTACGTATGTATATGTATATACAGGGGGTATGCACATCACTTTCTAAATTACTCTTATCGTGTAGTTACTTACGAGCATTCATTTTATTAGACGTTTTATGAAATTGAGGCAAGCTTATTACGCATCTCACAAACTAAAAAAAAGCACGCAAGTACCATTATGTTAATGTGTTTCAGGAAAGAAAAGGAAAAACTGGTAGGCCATAGAAAAATACACAAACGAAAATAAAAATAATGTGTATATTAAATAATGAAATAATTGAGTTTTCTTATATGATCAAAGGCCATTCAAAAAGAAATATTAAAGTGATTATTATCCATTACTGAATTAGTAGCCAACTCAATATTAAAACATTTCAGGGATTCTCCCCCCCCCCACACCGTCACCATTTGCCACTTTTAACGAGGATTAGCGTAATGGATGGTGATCACACTATGGAGACCGACGTCCATTATCAACTTAATCACGATCATCTGCCGCAGTATGAGTGAGTGAGTGACCATGGTTTTAGGATGAAGGACTTATCTCAACATGCATCAGTGGCATTTTTTTGCATAGGCCAATTCATTCATCATGAGAAAAACCACAGCCAACTAAGAATTTTTTTATTATTTTATAAATAAATAAGGCCTGGCAAGTTGAACGTACCCCTATGGAGGATGTGTTATCCAATGAAGTTCAAATCTTTGTCGTAAATGGCGCTGATTACCTTACGATTACCCATAATTCTCTGCCTTTAAAAAAGCAAAACTTACAGAGAAATATAGGGATATCATTGATCTTATTGGCTGTTAGTTTCACGTGGTTCATACGTACTGGATAAATTATAAATTATGAGTCACATGTATAGCCACACCCTATCTGTTGTCATATATACAGCAAAGGATTTTGGGAAATCAAGTGATAACACCAGAAATCTCAACTTGCCAGGCCTTATTATGCATAAAATAAAAAAAAAAATAATCTTCGTTGGCTGTGGAAAAATCAAAGTCCAGATATTTGTTAAAAAAATAGCGTTTTTCACAAAATTTGCAATAAAATAATAAAAATGTGAAAATGCTATCAATAATTCCACGGGTAACATTTTTTTATCTTTAATGCTGCAGCCACAAATGTTCTACTATGAAACTGGTGCAGAAATTATTGACTTGCTTTTGTGCGCTTACATATGTCTGGTGTGTAACCAGCTTTCATTGCCTTTTCCAGGATAAGATTGACCTATACCACAGTTCCACTACAAAAGACAAAAGGCCCAATTGTTGGAGAGCATTTGGGTTAGTATGAAAATTACCAACGATTTAACAAAAGACTCGTTTAAGGAAAAGAAAATTTAAAAAAATGACAAAAAAATTCAACAACAAATGTTGGTTAGTGTCTCGCTGTTTGTAGCACAATAGAGGAACGCGTGTAAACTGGGACTGACAAATAAACTTTCGAGAAATCAATAATAAAATTGAAAAGATTTATCCTAATTAGATTTGGGGAGAGAACATTTAATTCAATGTCTTCTGTAATTGCTATTATTGACTTAATTGCACAAAACAATACACTCAATCAATGCTATACGCATAAACATGCAGATAGATCACATATATATAGAAAAGGCAAAAAAAATAAGGTTTGCATTGAAAATTTTCCTGCTGAAGGGAAATCACTGTTTTCCGTTTCACTAATTAATCGAATTCGATTAGTTAATTAAATTTTTAAAATGTCCTTTATAAAGGTTATGCAATTATCCTATTGAATGACGTAATAAACTGATTGATTCAATCTGCTGCATTTCCTTTCACAAATCTAAACCACGAAAGGGGTGGTGTGGGACCCACATACATTAAAAACAATTAAAGGGACAGTCCCACTTTGAAACAAGTTGATTTAAGGAAAAGAGCAGGAAAAAAAATTAGCATAGACATGGAAATTGAGATTGGATTTGAGCCTACCGATCACTAGATAAAATGTCGTGAATACGTGAATTTGGATAAAAATAGAAAGCCCAAATATGCACCATTTTTCTGACTGCGTGTAGCGCCTTCTACTGGATAAACGGCATCAGCTCTCATATATGGAACCCATAGACATACACGTCCTAGATGGCGCCACCAAATGCCAATGCTTGCTGAAAACTATGGAAAAATGGCGCCTAATATGTATTTTGCAAACGTGATGATTTCTTCAATATGGAGCTTTGCTGCAATTATATTATTGCCACAGCCACAGTAAATGTGTACAATTTAAAAATTTCTTGTTACAAAGTGGGACTTTCCCTTTAATAACATTTAATATTAAACTTTAAAAAAAAATTGAAGGGTTGAGATCAATAAGGGCTTGAGTCCAAAAAAATTTTCCACTGATAACTTTTTTATAAATAGATCACTTCAGGAGAGGAATATTGAAAATTCCAGTCTTAGTATAGACTGGATTAGGAAGAAAGCTCCTTGGAAAATTTCAACTTTCTAGGACCAGCAGTTGGGACTGGGCAAATGTGAGTCAGTCAGTCAATATAAGTTATGCAGTTAACATTCTGATGGCAGTCTTGAAAATAGGACAGAAGAATCAAAATACAAGGGTATCTCTACCCAGAAATCAACATAAAACATGGGTTAAATTCCAAAATTCTAGAATGAAGAAATTAGTTAACAAATGTGATAAAACTTATTTTGGGTAAGGCCTATGGCATACCCAAATTGGGTATTAATATGGTTACAACACTACAGCATCACAGCATGTACAGTGTACCCCATAAATATTAAATGTTGTCATTTTCCGTGTAATCTTTAAAAAGTTCCTACATGTAATTCACATCGTCAGTGCATAACAAAAAAATTTCAAAAAACAAAACTAAAAAAAATTAACCTTGCTAGCTTTTAAAGCCTTTCTCAAAACAGTGTTTTTGGACTCATGCCCTTTTTGATCTCAACCCTTCAATTTACGGTTGCCCAAAAAACTAAGGCAAAAACATGTACTTTTGTTAAAAATCTCAAATTAAAATTTTATCTTATAACTTGACAGTAAAAAGTCACTGATACTACTAAAAACAATGCCAGCAAAATTTTGGCGAAAATAAAAATTTAAAATGTTTCTTGACATAAATATGGACATGTAGATAAACTGGCTTCATGGTGAAGAAGCAACTAATCGATATCACGTCTTTCTGGAAGATCCATTTAAGTTTTCCAGTACACTCTTTTATTGAAATTATTGGCCATTATATTGTGATTTTTTTTGGATTGTGTATATTTTTATCAGAACTTCTTTAAAAAAAAATTACAAATGAACAAAAAAAATGACATCCGAAACGAGGTCGATTTGAAAGTAACTTTGAATTCAGTACTTTTCCCATCATCTGTCATGACCGAGATAAAAATAAACGTGAACTTCAAATCAAAATCAATGAATGATTAGTCATCCGGCACGAATTCTCAGAAATTTCGGCAGGTATTGCCAAGGTTCGATGCATTTTGGGTGCAATATAGTATTCATGCCACGGTAGGTTGATCAAAAAAATAAAAAAAATTCCAGTGCATGCTTTCGTATTAAACCAGTATAGATTTTGAATTTAAAAATAAGGTAAAATAACGCTATATCTCCGCTTCCCAATTATGTTCGAAGTGCTTAAAACCGCTCAAAAACGATGATAAAGCAGATTAAGGAGTCAAAATCCAGCTTTTAAAAATACTTCTATGAATTGAAGATGATCATTATATGGATTTCCATTGCAATCACGTCAAGGATTGTTACACATCAAAATGCCATTTTAGAAATCAAAACACTTATTCGTCAGAAGCCATGAAAACCAGAAAATAAAAGCGATAACCCAAATTGTAAACATTATGAGGAGTATACATGTACCATCAATGCAATTCCATACAATTAATCTGAAAATGCCATGTAGGCCTATAGCGGATATAAGAAATAGGATAAAGTCCATGGATTTCACGACGTTGTCGTCTAGTCTATACTGTTTGTCTTTCATTTAAAATTCACTTCTTACAAGGCGAGACTGTCCCCTATTTGAGTAACTGATTATCATTTACATGTATTGGAGTTCCAAAATGGCGTCTTATTAAATGGAATACAATCAAGACATGCAGTTTTCAATAAATGTCATAATTTAAAAAATCTCATAATCAATTAACTACATCCTGGAAAATAGGATCAATCCTCATTGCTCAAAATATTTACGCAAAGAGTTTTCAGGATAAGACTATTAATGATGTCATAGGGAGGCTAAAATCATGCCTACATCAGAAAACAGCACCCCTCTCCAATTCATAAACTATGCATTAACTATAATTAACCAACTATTTTAGAGGTCACGAACTCTTGTTATTTAGTTACCTGGTATAGACTTCTTTATTAAATTCGTTTATCCATATATTTCTAATGTTATGTCAGTTGAATTCGTACCATTAAAATGTATCAAAGCACTAGTACATCACGATTTGAAGATGAATTTGAAACAACTTCTGATTTTCAAAAATAAATTGCACTATTTAATTTGGTCTGAAAGCAATTGGGGCTGCATGTTACCAGTTATAATGAAAACATCTTTATATCCATATACAGCCAAAAATTATTTTCTAATCAGTTCCTATTTTATCTAACCGATTTCTAACCAGCCAAACTGCTGAAACATGAAAAAGTGGATTACGGTGAGCAATGAATGATTCATTAAAAAATAGCATTCAAAAAATTAACGATTAAATCTCAATACATGAAATATGCTCATTAAGGGTGGCAACGTGTTATTATTGTTCAAGCGGTATAACATGTGCCATCAAAGGCCCATAGAAATCGCACACAAAAAAAATAGGGGATAGACTGCCATTTAACTTTTTTTTGGTGAGCTCCACCCAGTGCCGATGAGTTTGCTTATTACTTTTTGTATATTATTGTAATGACAGGGGTAGGTGAACCCCTGCATTATGTAAGCTAGACATGCATTTTCTCCCAGTAATACACTTTCACAAAATAACAATAGGTATGGAACAGTAGTTGTAGCACAAATGGGTTTGTATGTTTTACCTGTGTGCAAATGATAAAGATGATGAAATTGGCTGTTCACTTTGTATATGAACGACTTTAGCAAATAATGTATTTTTTTTCATGGAAAACAATAATCCCTCCCTTGTCTTTTACATGCAAAAATCAAAAGAAAATGGGATAAATGATTGATGATCTTTAGTAAACATCAATGTCAAACCCACACATAGGCTTACTTTTTGATTAACACTGGTCTTTTTTTCTTGATATGGTTTTATAATTCATTTTATGCACTTATTCATATTGACAACAGATAAGAAATTCTCTATTGAACCATGGGTGCATTTTTTATAATTAACAACTATTGTAAAACTTATCGTTTAAGATTGGCATCTTACCGACTTAATTAAAAATCCAGCTTATACACTCGTTCATCCAGATTCTTTATTATAAACCCCTTTGCAGACATGCATATATGGAGAAACGATATCATTCACTGTAATAATTCAGACAGATTTTTTTTCACGAATCTGTTTCTGAGAAATCGCTAATATATATGAATAATTGTGAAGTTTATTGTAAATAATATGAATAATTATGTGAAGTTTTCAAAAAGCCAGACAAGGTCACAAGAATATTCATAAATGGCAAAAAAATTTGTTTCCAAGAATGTAAAGCATAATTATATATTCGAAGAATAAATGAATTTGACCAGTCTGTATGGTTTAAATGAAGCCAGTGTAACATTAATTCACAGATGAATTCAAGAAAACAACAAAACTCATTCAGAAGCAATAAAAAATAAAACTTGTTGGAAAAACAAAAAAATAAAATGACGCCATTTCAATGTAAAATACACAACAGGACCACCACGAGGAGAGACCACCAAAGTTCTTCTTAAACATACCGATACAAGTACATGCACATATTTGTGCAAACCAGAAGCAAAAATCCGTCCACGACGCATTTTTTCGTAAAAATATAATAAGAACGGAAATTGTTGCTTACACAAACTGAGTTTTCACTATCTAGGGATTGGTCAGTTGAAATGAGATTCAAGGCACGTCACCCCTTACCACGTGCTAGCGAGGCTTGAACTCAGTCAGTGACCTTACAATAAATTACGACAGGTGAGGTCAGAGCAGCCAATAATTAAGATTTAGCAAAATGCTTTGCAGGCAGATCCTGGAGATTTCACTTTCATGCGTGGACATCATTCATCACATTGGTATTAGCCGTTTTAAGTAGAAGAAAAAAATGCCCTTACACCACCTTAAATCATTAAGAATTAAAAAACAGGTACACCAAGAGTTACATAGTAGACTAGTAATCCCATCAAGAAAATGTTTACACATTTTTATTTCTTATATAAGCCTAGATAATTGCATTCAATTCCTAAAAAACCCTGTTATCAATGTGAAAAAAAAACTTAAATCAAAAATGTTCAAATGCATTGAAAGTATATAATATGCATACTGTAGGCCTACTATAGCGAGACCAAGCAAATTATAGGCGTTCATCAATGCCATCTATTGAGAGCAACTGTAAAGAAAACATTCTAAAGAATGACGAGTTACATAGTATACTCTATGAGAAAGTAGTCCCTTATTTATAAAATGGCAGCAAACTAACCATTTTAATTACACTTGCGTATGGATACAATTGAAGGAAAACTTGGTGAGAAGGCATACAAAGAGCTGTTATGTGTAATTCAACTCGTCACCAGTAGAGGGATATGTACACCGTTTTTTTGCTTGGTTTCACTATGCCAGTTTGATTCACATGACTGCACCTCGACACACATTATGACACACAATCAAACTTCTCCAAATAATGCTTTAGGATTATGATTTAGTTTGCTAACTTTCAACTGGATTGTAGGCCTGCTTGTCTTATTGTCTGCTTGTTATAATTTTCTGAAGTCATTTTACCTTTTAGAAAATGGAGAAATTTACCAGAAGAACCAAATTAAATTCATGAGTTCTTATCAGTTTGTGCAAGAATTGAAACTATAGTGTAAAATGTACATTTATTTCTCAAAAAAATGTTTGGACATCCTGTAGCATTTGACGTTTAGCCATAGGGCCTACAAGGTGCCCAAAAAAAATTCTATCCAACATTTAGAGACAAATAAAAATTCATATTTGCATGAGATTAGAAAAAAATGGCATAGGATTACTCGGATAATTTCAATAATCCACCTATGTGTAAATTGAATTTACCTGGAAAACACAAAAACAGTGAGGTTAATGTGCCTTTGACTAGGGCAAAAATATGAATACAAAACCATATGAAAAAAACATACTTTTAAGCAACTCTCCATAACAATTACTTAATAATAACTAAGTAAAGAAGTTCTGACTGGGAAAAAAAAGCATTCATGGCGTCTATAATCAAAAGGTGTTTAACCCCTCTTTAAAATGTATAAACAAAGAAAATTAGCCCAGAAAAACAAGTACTTTAGACAGTAAAAAGGAGGGATAATCAACAATAACACGTAGAAGCAGCTTAAAAGGTGGGCCGCACAAATAAGAACTATGCTTATACAAACCCAACAAAAAAGTGGATAAAATTTTGAAAAAAACTTAAGCAAAAACAGTAAAAAAAAACTAAGTTTGAATGCACATAAATTTCAGTTTCCATTTTATTTTGTATTCTTTCTATACTTAAGTAGGCACCAAGTTTCCATGGCAAAATGGATGCAAGGAGCAACGAGGCATGAGGCCAAAAAGACATAAACAACACTCTTTGTCATTTAATGCCAAGCAAAACTATTTCAGTAGATAAAGGGTTACAACTGCGAATGCAGCACCATTTTATTTAAGCAAACGCGAATAAAAGTCTGAAGCCAAACAAGACAAGAGAAACACGTTTTGTAACGACCAATTCAAAAGCCGAAACCACCTGTCACCGAAATTACTCGTGTTTCGGTTCAAACCATAATCTGACAATTTGCATTAGTCCCATAAAATATATGAAAATATTTGCAAGATGTACACTTTCCAATGTAGCTTGGTTACAGGGATTTAGGGATTAAGAAATCTTGAAAAATGCTGAGCTATAAATATTTATATATATTCAGTTATTCACATTTCTATACGTCTGGTTAAAAAAATGTGACATCTTTGACAGCTTAAACATGCATGCAACAAAATACCGAGTTTTTTCATAAATCCCACTTCTGAAGCTTAAAAGAAACACAACACAAACGTCAAGGAAGAATGTAAATCACTTTAAAATGAGCCTTGCATGGGTCAATATGCAAAAAAATACATTTTTCAACTTATCTTAGTTATGCATGTATCTAAACTAGATACATGAGACCATTTCTACACTTTTCTAGATTGTGTTACACTGGGAATGTAAAGCATGAAAAATTAACGATGTTAATTGTTTGTCAATAAAAGTAACGAGAAAACTGAACCCGTTTTCTCATTATAATCAATGAAATTAGACGCTAGAAAATGTCTACCATTGAACGGTAAGGTTTAGGTACCCTTCTGGATTGTGTTACATTGTCATTTCCAAAATCCCAATGCAGTCAACAGGGGGTCTTAAACGCAAATTAACTATGCAATTTTCAACTAAATGGTCTCAACTCAACTGACACGCATGTATTTTTTTCTGAATAATATGAGAAATAAATAATTCTGGAAAAAATGTACAAAAAATACTCATGTAACCATGCATAGTTCCTTAAATGGTATAGAAAACCATTTAAACCATCTTTTGTCAGATGATCGATAGAATGCACCATAAATAGGCATTTTCCATTACTATAAGTGCTATCCAATCTATAATGTTTCTTAAATAACTCCAGGAATTTCAACTAAACGAGGTATCTATTCTGCTATTTCAGACGTCATAAGGTCAGCTTAAGTGATACACAACGACGAACATCTTGCATTTTACAAACATTTATTTACACCAACTAGCAACCAAAAGGGAAACTAGGTTGAACTAATAATAAATAAAATTCATCAAAAATCTTGCTCAATATAGAAAAAAAGCTAAAAGGGTTCAAAGTTATGCAGCAATCAAAAGGGAAAGTCCCGCTTTGTAACAAGTAATTTTTGTACACACTTACTAGATATGAATGGTTAGCTCAATAATAATTGCAGCAAAGCTTCCCTATTGAAGAAATTATGACGTTTGTAAAACGCATATTAGGCGCAATTTTCCCATAGCTTTCAGCAAGTATAGTGCCATTTGGTAGCGCCCTCTAGGACGTGTGTTCTATGGCGCTGATGCCTTTTATCAAATAGAAGGCGCTACACAGTGTCAGTGAAATGGCGCCAATATGGGCTTTCTATTTACATCCAAATTCACGCATTCACGCAAGACATTTTATCTAATGATCGGTAGGCTCAAATCCAATTGCAATTTCCATGTCTATCCTAGGTTTTCATGCTCATTTAATAAAAAAATCAAATTGTTTCAAAGTGGAACTGCCCCTTCAACAAAAATGTCAAACTTGGAGCGATAGCTTGAAGTACAAAATTATACAATTACAACATAAGTTAATAAAATTAAAAAGTGAAATTTTTTTTTTAAATTTTCAGAAATGCATTGTAGGCGTTTTCAAGAATGTCGCCCATCCCTTGGACGAATGGATAAATTATGAATTGTCATTTCACAAAAAAAAGTATAATAAGTAGAGCACGAATAATGAAAATAAAAGAGCACGTTTCTGCAGTTCTTTGTTCTCATTTAACACACATAACATAGAGAAATAAGATTTTGGGAACGGTTAAGAAGAAAAGAAAAAAAAGCCAAGCTGGTGGGTGGATAAGAGGCATTAAAATGCCACATAAATGCAACCGAATTATATATTAATACAACCTACGCTGCTCGGGTCACAGGTGGGGTCCAAAGCATAAGCCATTATTAGAAGGTGCATACAAGTTGAAGAACAACGAGCACTTATGAAAAATCTCAAACAGCAATCCAAAACCCTCAAAAATACAACGAGTCAACCCTTTATACACATTCAAGGTCTGTTTCACAATATTCATGTTGGCACAACAGGCTTAACCTCCATTTTGAAGTTCAGACTAAAATTTTTAATTAAGAATTGCTCACCCCAAACATTTTGACCAGTTTCACTGGACATGATGAGTCACATTTTCAATTTAGAAGGTCTTTCTACACGTAGCAACTCTAACTTCTGTTAAAGGGAAAGTCCCACTTTTAAAGAAGTGGGTTGTATGAAGATGAGCAAGAACAATTGTAAATTCATGGAAATTCCAATTTGATTTGAGCCCATGCACCAGTGCACCAATCATTAAATAAAATGTCCTGAATACATGGATTTGGTTGAAAATGTAAAGCACAGATAGGCACCATTTTACTGACTGTGTGTAGCGCCCTCTACTGAGTAAAAGGCATCAGCTCTCATGAAACACATAGACATGCATGTCCTAGAGGATGCCACCAACTGTCCGTGTCTGCTGAAATTTGTGGGAAAATGGCGCCTAATATGTATTTGGCAAATGTCGTGATTTTTTTCAATACGAAAACTCTGCTGTATTTATTATTGTCACCAGCCATTCATATCTAGTAAGTGTAAACTTTAAATATCCCTAGTTACAAAGTGGAACTTTCCCTTAAACACTGTGGTCAACGCTAAGTCGTGGTACATAAACCATGGATATAGACAAGTAGCCTATACTATTTTCGAATTGTCAAGCTTCATTTATATAAGATGATTTTATATACATTACGAAATCGCATACATTGTATTTTGATGCATACTGGATAATACATTATAAACCCAGTTCAAGGAAAAAGTTAAATTAAAAGTAATCTAACCAATCAGCATATTGTATTCCTGTTATAGATTAGTTGCTCATGAGTTATCATTGCATAGCAGACTCAATATATAGACCACTATGCAGATTGTCTGGTTCTACAGTGATGAAGTAAAGTAATCGAAATTCAGTTTACTGTCTTGTTGATCAAGTAATTATCAAGCATAATCAATCCATGTTTGTTACAGTTTGAGAGCTTAATTTACAATTACAAAATGACACCACCATTGTATCCTACTCGCAAAAAATAACAAGTTTTCTTTAAAAATGAATTGAGTTGAACTAAAGATTTTCGATTAAAATGATAAATGAATTAGCCCAGCTTGTTGGCCCTTTTAAATCATTCAGAAAAAAAAACTGCTTAATTTAAAAAAAAAAACATACCCTGAAATGCAGGCTGGATGTAAATTGAAAAGAAATATCGTGCAGCTAAGATTGTGCAAAAGAGTTTACCATTAACATTTTTGGCAGAAAAAAAATACCGTAATTTACTATTCATGAACCGATTTCCAAATGAGTCTAAATCAAGAAAGGGATTAAGCACATGGGTACTAATCAACATAATAATAAATCAAAAGTTTATCAACATCTTAAATCTACATTCGTAGTGTGGACAAACCAGAGCCAGTATAGAATTCTTTAATTTAATTGAAAAAATTACCATGTGGATTCTATACTGATAGACAAATTAATTTATCTACAATCATGTAATCTGTAGACTAATATATTTTATGAAAAAACAGAAAAGATTAGGCAAAAACAAAAAATTAAAGATTTCCTATATATTCAGATCTTGTAAGACATAATCCAAAATACTGCATGTATATCCTTATATGATTATGATTGTACTTACAAACAGATGCAAATTTGACAAAATGAACCAGCATAATAGTAGTTGATAAAATAGGACTTACCTAAAAAATAGAAAAATGGGAAAATGTTACATTAATTTAATACATTAGCAACTTTTTAAGTGAATTAGACAAATTTATAATTGATAAATAGAAGAAATCGAAATAAGCTAAATACAAAATTTCCTAAAAACACATGTGGTTTGGTGACATTTATAATATCCATGCAATTTTCCTTGTGAGAAAATTAGACATTTTGAATTGAAATTAATAAAAAAAGTACTGATATGCTTCCCATTCCTTCCCCCAAAATTTTTACCAAAGGATGTAGGCCTAGTAGGGAGAGAATATATCCTTTTAAATGGCATAAATTTTACTTATAATGTTCACTAATTTGATTAATGTAAATGCAGTATTACCAGGTATTTTTTTCACTACTAAATGGGAAAATATGGGAATTTATGGGAAGAAAAAAAAATATGGGAAAATATGGGAATTATGGGAACGCTGATCAGCCTGTTAATTCCCCAAAAGTTCACAATCATGTTTGCCATATTTAATTAAAATTTGTTTACTTAAGTAAACAACTTTTGTTTCACCCGGCTCCCTGACGGACATCGTATGGCAACGCCTTGCCTTCCCAGCATGCATCGCTCCCCTCAGTTAGTCTGTTCATTTTATCTACTCAATACGGGGAGCAATGCATGCTGGGAAGGCACATCATTGCTTTTTCGTGTAAAGAAGCCTCTTCTCATTACGTCATAGTATTGCCCTAATTCATATACATGTATATATGCGAGCTTATTGTCAATGGAATCCGCATTTTAGGCATGAAAGTTTAATGAATTTAAAATTAACAAACATATTTCGAGAAAAGTCAATGACAAAAGCAACATTATTTAGCATCTAGCAGTAGTTTTAATATAGTGACAGCATTTGGGTTAAAAAAGATGGCTGTCCATAGAGGGTGATACATCTGAGTCCTGACAAGACCCAGGGAATGCACAATTTTAGAACCCGAGTGACCAGTTCTGTGGTCAGTTAACTGTCAAGCCATTTCTCATGAGATTACCTACCACAGAATGAAAAAGCCTATAGACTCCAATTAGTATAATGAATTTAACTCACATAAGACAAGACATTTAAGGCACAAGATGTCTACTCGTTGTCTTTTATGGCATCTTTAAGACCAACTCGACAATACAGCACGTACATTTTAACTGCAGGACAAGAAAGAGTATACACATTCCAACCCAAAGTGAATTATCAGTGAAAGATCAGAATTTTTTTTCTTAAAACCATTTTCAACTCCCCATCTCAAGTTGCTTTCAAACTATAAATGTCCAATGACCACATTGAGGTGCATGGTGAGAGATTTTTTAACAAGATTTTGGGGAAAATAATGGCACTTAGGACCACTTGTGCAATTATATACGTACACTGTACATACCAAAGATGGAAATTCCTTCTCCAAAATACTTGCACGTCATAATGCACATTACTTGCCACAAAGTTGTCATTGGCTTTTTAAATATGTAAGCCATCATTATTCATTTTACCTCAGTTTCATAACTTATTTACGCTTGCAACATATTAAATGTCCCATAACCAAATATAGTTAGAAAAATTAGCAATTGATTTTGCTATCAGAATATGAGATAATATAGGTTGCTTAATGTAATTTGCAAATACACTGTAGTTTGCTAAACAAATCCCCCTTTCAAAAGTACTCCCAAAATGCACCATTTGACAAAAAGAACTTTCAGTCATTTTAGTATGGGAATTGAATCACAGATGGCGTTATACGTCTATGGCAAAAGACATGGGCCGCCATTTTAGTATGGGCTAAACAGTAGTTAACAGTTACTCATCATAGATGGCGCTTTACTTCTGAATGCAACTATTTTATGCTCATAAATTTATTTTCAAATTTTAAAAGTTCTTTTTAAAGATACTTTCATATACATTGATATTTAATGCAAAATCACAAGTCCCATTTCTTTGTAGCAATATTTAAATTTCTCAAATTAATTTCTATTTATCAATTTATTTACCACAAACAAGCCTAACATGCTTTCAATCCTCTTTACATAAAGTAACTTTTTTTTCCCACTAAAATCAATAACCTATATTAAAAGTTATAGGCATCAAGGCAAATTAAAAAAGAAAATTAGTAAAAAAATATTTCAAAACATTTACCCTTAAAATAATTATATACCAGCAGCTTGTATACAGCGTTACAAGATCACTATTAAAAGTAAAAATTAACAACAATTACACTTTTGATCTTTTAATTTGCGAAATTAATTTTTTTTCTAATTTTATGATTGTATTTTATTTTAAAATAATAACAGCGGTAATGAATTATTAATAAGCTACTCGCTTTTTCGCGATAATTACTAGGACAAGGCACTATGTCGGCTCACTCATTAATTAGTATACGAAATAAATCACTGTTCAAAACCTTGGAATTTCATTTTCGGACCATTTCATTGCAGACAAAAAAATCATACATATAACCTGCCGAACAGATAAGAGTTAAGCCTTCGCCGTAATTTTCTCACACATCAGCACACCTTTTAAAGATGGCAGTAAACGATTAAGAAAGAAAAAAAAATTTCGACAAAAAAAAAATCCCACAGAGAATCTTATATGAGGCACGTCTGAAGTAAAACTGCCCAAAGGTGGGGTCATTTTTCCAGTAAAAATTCTTTCTCTTCCTTAATCCTTCAAGCCACTTTCCGGTTGACCAACACCAATCCCATATGATCATCACCTTTAAAGCTACTTTTCGTGTTCGTCATCACGATTCAACCTATATTTATGATCAGAACCTTGGTTCTACAGCAGCAGTGGAAGTATCCATGAGATTCATAATCTGGTTGGTGGTCAAATGCAGCACGTAATGGCCACTGCCCTCACCTGCCCACTTGCACCAAAACAGCCCCATTCAACTACATGAATTGCTGCCAACAAATTCATTGCTTATTGCAGTAGAAACGTGAGTTAACCCAAGGGGGGCAAGAAGAAGAAATACTGCAGCCATTATCCCCCATATCTATTTATTTTAGATCCTTTGAAAAAGAAAATGGTACAAAATTTCACAGAAAAGCAAAGAAACCAAGCCAATCTTTTTCTCTACAAAATATAAAAAATCCTTCCTTAAAAATCAAAGACTATTCAAAGAGTATATGACAATCCATTGCTTCATATTCAAATATTTGCTGCATTATAATTATGGAAAATAATTTTTCTTATAATGGGAATAGGCTATATATTTTTTCTCCTATTTCTCTCATATCTCATGAGCTATTATCTAGGAACTAACTTAAAATTGTAAAATTAGAACTATCTAAATTTATGCATATAGTATAACTTTTTAAATTTTATTTAAACTACCATTATTATACATGTATTTAATGATACCCCAACTAATGGATATTAACTACCTCTGTTTAATGTACCTTTCCCATTTTGGCATAGGTCAATAAAGGGTGAATTCAACTTTGTGATAAGATGAACTTGCATGACACCAACTTTAGTTTATGGTGCATTAAAACCTCACGAAATTTATAGAAATATGTTACAAAATGCATGAAAATTTTAAACGATGGGTAAAGCACAGAAAAATTTGCCACAACTTAGAAATCTAACAAATAAAAGTATTTATAGTTTCTGCAATTGGCAATCCCAAGCCATTGTGACAGAAATTATGAGCTCAATGGGCACACAAGTGTGACGAAATTGTGCCAGGGAAGCTATTTCCAAGAAAATTTCCCATTAAAACAGATTTCCTGAGAATATCCCATTATATGAATATAAAATAAAACGATGTTAGAAAAGTGCGATTAATTTGCTGAAAAGAAAAGGAGGGCACAACATAACAGCTAACAGGTGTAATAAAAATTGTGGCAATAAAAAAAATTCCTTAAAAAATTTAATGTTTTTAATGCTACAAAAATATTTCATAATAAATCGCTCAATAACCCAATTTCCTTTAAATTTCTTACAGTTTTGACAAGGAAAAAAAGCAAACAAAAAACCATTCTGACTTTTCTTTACCGGATTACATAGCATGATAGTAAAATAAAATTTTGAAATATTTGGGGTATTTCACGAGGCAATTTTCTAAGGCAGAATTTACATAAATGGCTAATATCTGAAAAGTTTCCGATGTCATTTATAATAAGTACCATTAGTTGAAACATTACCAGAGAACCGATTTTACAGTAATAAGATACATTTGCATAAAACAATCGAAATCCATTCAGAAAAATGCAATTTAAGCAGTTCACATGCAGAGATAAAAAAAATTTGAGACTGATTAAATATAAACATTGGATTGCATTCTAAGAAGCACTTTAAATCAAATCTCAAATTACAATTCCCTGCCAAAAACCGTTTTATATATGTTTTATCAATACTATATTCAGTACAAACTTACTAGGCAAATATACATTTTACACAGAATTTTTCACTGAACCCTACACAACAAGAGAATGAACTGAAAATAAACCAATCTGCATTATATTTCTCATACAGATTATAGTTACTCCTACAAAATTATATAAAACACAGCCAGTAAACGTCATTTGTCAAAAATAAACCTCAGTCAACAATATAAAGGTTATGCCATCTGTAAGCCCATGCAGCTTACTTTTTGACAATTTGATAAGATATAGGTGGGTTGAAAGCAGTGGCGGATCCAAGGGATCCAAGGGACAAAATTGGCGCCCATTGCGCCCCTCTATCCAAAACTATTTTAAAATTGTTAAATTAACTTTGTCTATGCTTCAACCGAATGTTAAGTCGAAATTTTGATGATTTTTCAGTGAAATTTTGAGTATTTTTGAGAAAAAAAAAATCGTCTGCGGCGCCTTTTTTTTCAATTTTTCACAAAAAAAATCACATTTTGGTCTGCCACCGTAATTTTGGAACAATTTTTGGTTGGGATTCCGCTCCCCTTCCCCCAATGGATTTCTTCATGCGGCCTTGCAGGGTGGTCGCTTTTGGGCATTACTTCGTTTTCGGGATTGGCGCCCACCCTTAATAACAGGGTCCCCCCTAAAAGAAATTCCTGGATCCGCCACTGGTTGAAAGATTAAAAATAGTCCTATAAAGGGTTAATTATATTCGCAAACTGTATACAGGTAGGATAAAAACAATAATCATTTTTTTTTTCAAAAACAAAGGCTCTAAATACTTTTTTAATTTTCATAAAAGCTATTTGCCAAAAAAAAAATAGCATTTATGAGTTAAATTTTGGTGTCTTGGTGTTTTAAATTGAAATATGGCATTTTGAAACAACTTTCTATACTATATGGTAATCTCAAATTTGTAGAGGCAATAAAGTATTGTTAATTTATATATGAATATCACGCACCAAAGCACAGCAGGACCACTGGTCAAGCTAGCTGTTTTGAAGAGAAAAAAAAGCATCATGTGCTGGAATGCACAATGCATTGGTAAAGTAAACATTTTTAAAAAATTGGATAACATGAAAGCATTACAAATTGCTTTTGACTTTCTCATACCAAAATACCAGAATATTTCTAGAATTTTCTAGAAAAATAAGTTTGTTTCAACTATTCCAGTTAAAATACTGAGAGCTTGATTTGTTTAAAAATGCTTTTCAGTGCCAGCTTCCATTTCTTGCCACGAGACAAGCCGTGACTGTTGAGCAAATTTGTAACAATATAATATGCATTATACTCGTACTGAAACCGAGCAAAAGAACGGCGTAAATATACCATTACTGGGTATTACAAGTTAATGGATATTTACGCCGTTCTTTTGCTCGGTTTCAGTATAGATATTTAGTTACACGTGTAGTATTAAACTTTAATGGATCCTGCAAGTGACATATCCTGCCAAATGGGGTATAGGCCTATATACGATATTTACGCCGTTCTTTTGCTCGGTTTCAGTATAGATATTTAGTTACACGTGTAGTATTAAACTTTAATGGATCC
>JAQIXP010001367.1:0-18810 GCA_034700285.1 Proteroiulus fuscus | reverse complement strand
GGCTTACTAGAAATATGTTCATAGTTTACCCAATCAATCCCTGGTAAATTAAAGTCACCTCCAATAAGAAGGATGGGATCTTTATGGGAATTGTACAAAAGGTCTATTGATCTAAAAAATTCATCCAGATGAACAGAATCGTCATTGGGACGATAGAATGAAATAATGAACAAAGTTTTACCATTTTTTAACTTTGTACTACATGCAACTAATTCGCATGAAGTTTCTAAAAATGATTCTCTAATAGATCTAATAGATCTAATAGATTCTCTATCGATCAGGCGATCATTAGAACATCTGAAATACATATTAATTTATACAGTACATAATGTTCTATCATTCACATCTTTAAAAAAAGATGAAGTCAACAATAGGGGTGGGTGGATCCTTATATGGAACTAACCAGTTAACATGGGTCCGTCAACTAAAATCTTGTAGGGATAATAAAATCAAATGCAAAACCACCCTTGGATTTCATACCACCAGTGGATATGGCTGAATTTTATCGAAAAACTATCCCTAGCACCACCACCAATAGCATAGTACTTATTTAAAATCATTAAGCTGATAAAAAGTGCAGACAACCAAGAGTAGAACAACCTAAATCAGGAGGCCTCTCTTTGCAGTGAGTTGTCCAATGACTTCTCGTTCACCACAGTATGTACTACTAACAAAAATACACACGTCTGGGACCATCGCCAGAAGGAATGCCCAACCTCAGGGAGTCAGACTTGTGCATACACAAGTCTGTCTGTGCTGGCAGTCGGGACACCCCACTAACGCCAAATCCCGCTACCTTACACCCCCACACAACCAACAACAAATCACGCAAACAGAATCAACTTAGTGCAAGAAGAGCCTCTCGATACAGTGTAACTTCACAATTGGATTTGACTCACTCAGCAATAGTACCGTAGTTATAAGGAGGGATTTTTTTCTTTAACATACATCTTCAAAATTTAATTTTTTATTGTTTATTTGTATTTAATATTTTACTTGTATGGATTTTATATGTACCCACCTCATGGCTATAGTGAGCGGAATACTCAATGCCTAACCTCACTCTCTCAGTATGCCTATGTATGTCCATTCAGTGCAGAGTAAAATATTCCTTCGATCCTAGCAGAATGATAAGTATCATGCTAAAATGCAGTGACAGATTTAGGAAGGGGAGGGTCATGGGGCCTGAACCCCTCCTTGCCTGACCCAAATATTTCATTAACTATGCACTATATTTTGACCATGCAGCTATGGCATGTAAATACTCATGCTAAAACAAGTTTAAAGCATTCAGCACTTATCATCTCCAACATTCCAATATTTGAGCAGGATCTCCAACTATCTATCTATCTACTATTAATAAAGCAAGAGATGCATATGTATCTATCCATTTTTTTCTATCTCCATAACCTTTGGAATTTTTCTTGCATTTTATTCTCCAAATTGATGAACCCGTAGTTTGCAGCAGCTTATCTGATGCATGATCCACTCTGGATACATCCTGTTCCTATACTGAATGAATATATGAATTATACATTCATAGCACCCGTACAATATAGTTACCTATGTAAGCATATATTATGCAATCTTGCAACAATATTCAAGTTCACATATCAACATTTACAAAGTGCACTATTTTATTTGTTAGTAATACATATGCTTATACCGGTATAGCATTTTATCCCATTTTTGGGATTTTTTTTTAGCCATTTTTGGCTTCGTTATTTTTGACTCCATATAAGAATATTTATTAATTTCATCATAGATTAAAATTATTCCAGTTCTCTCTGCCGGTTTTATTAGTTCATTTTCCAGTAGTGACCTGCATCACATGGGAACCCCAATGTTAAATTTAACAACTTATAATCAATTTAAAGTGGCTTAATCACCTTCACCTGTCTATCAACTCACTTGCATCCTCCGACATCTTCCTACGTTTATCATTTTCCTAAAGAAAAATAATAAGTCGCTACTGAGGTAGGAAATAATTTAACATTTAAATGCATTGAAATTTGAAATTCAAAACCTTTAGCAGCATTTTTGCCTCTCTAGTTTTAGTCTGAAGAATTTGGATTAACTCTTCTCTAGATCTACAGTAGAAAAATAAAAATATATATATAATAATAATAAATAAGCTATTTCCTTGAATCTTTGCTTTAGAAATTAGAAAAGTGGTCGACACCTACTTTTTCGTATTTTTCTCTTTCTGCTTTACACATTTCTAAATGGCACAACATTTTCAAAATTAAATAGTGTACGTGTAAACTTATTTTCTTCCACCAAAAGTAAGCCACACAAAAACAACTCAAAATTCAAACTTTCATTGCTCGATGCAAAGTTCAAGCTTCATTCTACTAATATCAGCTGGATAAAATAATGGAATGTTTAATAAAACATTCAATAACAATTATAAACAATAAACATATAATTATTATGTAATATTATATACTATAATAAACAATAACATAGCAATAAATATAAAAAATAATTATAAAACAAATGTATATAATTAATGTAAAATAATATAATGTGTAATTACATGACATGACATGACAAATTTGGTGAAATGTAGTGGGTGCAATTTGGTTTGGAAGATTAATGCATGGAGCCATAGTATGTGGTAAACTGCTGTGTTGGATCATGATCTTTACTCCACTGCACCTTTACCTAAACTTTACCCAATTTTACCCAAAAATGGTGATGGACCAGCAGATAATGTTTCTTGGTTTCTATTGAATATATATCCATCTACTATTAGCGGGCTGTGTCTTCTGGATAGTATGAATTTGATAGAATGGCCAAATTTGTGATTTTCATCAAACACGAACAACACATCTTCCCTCCCAGTTGCCCAAAAATATGACAAGCCAAAGCTATAACTATACCTGAACTCTTAAGTGCATAATCTGGCATTTCCATTTTATCTATGTCAAGCATATTCAATTGCTGGCATATTTTGGAATTAAGCTTCAATCTAGCCAAAAGAAAATTATGCTTCTGTTCCAAATAAACAACTTTCTCCTCTTATTTCAAGCAACTGCTTCTCCAGATGTGACAAAAATCTCGCTTCCCGACCCTTAAAATACGTGAAATAATCCCTCAGTCCATTATTTCGGCAATCCGATGGCCTCGATAATGTACCTTGCGTTATCTCCTCGTATTTGCCGGGTTACCTGAAAATGGGGGCATTAAATATACAGAACAGCCCTACCATTATTTCATTAGAATTAGCTGGCCTTTACCTGCCATTTCCCTGACAACTCAAATTTCTTCACATTTCCTGAATTGTAAGGTTTTTTTCAAACCAACTATAAAACCATTTAAATTACACTTTGATTTTGGTTATAGACATCCAAAATTCCCTGGATGATAGAAATTCTTCAGAAAGAGCATTTATTGAAATTGTGGGCAATCTCGAGATGGTCTCCAGGACATACTCCTTGTCATATAGAATAACCCCTAAAAATAACAAGAAAAACTTAATACTTTAAGAATGAAAGTGTATAATAACATTTTATGGAATCAACCTACTCACCACCTAATAGAGATAGTACAAAAAATATTTTTTTACTTCGAAAGTAAGCATGAGTTCTGAAAATACAAAAAATTCCAAGAATTCTTATATTTCTGGACTTTTCAATTCTGAAGTGTAACCCCCTTTACTTGTAACAAGTAACAAAACTGTTTGGCCCCTCCCTCCCGGTTCAGCCTTCCCGCCGGTTTGGCCCCCCCGGCCTGGTTCAGCCCCCTCCTTGGCCCGGTTTGGCCCACCCGGCCCGGTTCGGCCCCTCCACCCAAAAATGGTAAAAAAAATAGTTTTAACAAGAGACTTATACAGTTTCTGAACTGCCATGTCAAGTTTGACACCGTACTTGCACGATTTCTATTGAATATGAAATTGTCAACCACCAGCTGGCTGTTTCTCTTTTGTGAGAGGACGAATTTACAAGAGTAATATAAGACATTATTTACAAAATAATATATAATATAATATAATATAATATAAAACCAATACCAGCTGAACATAAGTAAATGCAACATAACATAAAGTATAAAAAACAATGCTAATGATTAAGGAGGGGGAAATACCAATAAATTAAGGCATACAAACTGAGGATTATGCTCTATATGAATTATGTGCTTATCCACTAGCCTATGTTTGCCATTAACTATTATTGTTTTAGCTATTGCTTTGCATTTAAGCTTTCTTTTGCATTATTATAGTGATAATAATAATTCATAATAATAAATAATAAGTAGTAGTAAATAATAAATAATAAGTAATGATAAATAATAAATAACAATAATACCAACTTTAGTCGGCCAAAGTATGTCATACACATACTTTAATATTAGTGCACTAATCTATAAAGTTTTAGAGATCTGTGAATTAGTGATCTTCTTCCCAATATGTCGCTCCCTTTTTAATAGCAAAAAAAGCTCATTAATGCACCTGAATGGTAATTGTTCTCCATTTTCCACAAAGTTGGTTGCCAATATTTGCCTTGCAGGTTGTACAGGACGATGTGGAACAAAGAGTGTTGAAGAGTGTGCTGTCGTCAGAACTTATTTCCATAATATTTCCACCCGGTTCGGCCCCTCCCACCGGGTTCAGCTTCCCCCGGCCGGTTTGGCCTTCTGGCCCGGCCCCCCCGGCCCGGTTCAGCCCCCTCCTTGGCCCGGTTTGGCCCCCTGGCCCGGTTTGGCCCCTCTACCCAAAAATGGTAAAAAAATAGTTTTAACAAGGGACTTATACAGTTTCTGCACTTAAAAAATTAGCGTCAATTCCTTTTAATATGTGGTGGGCTGCACGTATAATGATACCATCTTTTTCGTTACTGGTCCTGGTACTGCTGCAATTATTCAAGCCATTTATAGTATACGATTTCCCAGACCCAGTTGCTCCATATGCAAAGATGGACGAATTATTACCATGAATAAAATACTGAAAACCATGAAGAAAATATTGAGAACTATGAAAATAATTGGGCACTGAAATCCGTGCAATAAATTATCTAATAACGTAATGGAAATCTAGCATACTTTGACTAGGTACCTTACTTCCAAAAATTTCTTCTTGTGTACTTTCTGTACTAAAAACCTTGTCAAAGGTATACTTTTGGAGATCCTGCAGTTCCTGTGCCAGGAAGTAAGAAAAAAATTGGCATTTTATAAGCATTTTGACAATGTTCATTTCACATATATTTTTCTTACCTTTGACAAATCCAGTTGAATAACTTTTATCTCCTTCCTTTAGACATCTCACAATGGAGTTGCTAGACTTAGGTTCATCTAACGGTCAAATTCTGCAGAAAACTAATGTTGCCCTAATAAGTCAGATATATTAGCGTATGCACTCTTTAGCTTAATGTTCCTAGAAAGGTGGAAATATCAGCATCACAGGCAGAATACAAACAGTAAATTGTAATTAAACTGATAGATTTATAGTTATTCAGATAGTTATTTTATTCATTAAAAATAAAACGTTAAAAAATACAATTATTCATTTACTAGGTAAACTTAAACCTCTCGACTTAAGCTGTAACTGGAAACGCTTGTTGAGACACACCTTGCAAAATAGTGCGTGCTTGGTCAATTTGTACGCCATTGATCACATCAGCACAGCGTTCATTTGTTTCGTTCTGCTTTGGGGGTTCGTACCTGAAAGTTGGCTTAAACTAAGCTTTTATGAATAATTTGGATTTTGGTTTAAGAGCCTTCTTTAACGTTGCAAGGGCTTATAACATCTTACATAAATGTTTGGCAGAAAAAAGTAAAAAGTTATTCGGGACTTTACAAGTAAATACAAACTGTGAACTCACCTTGCACCTGTACCTTACAGCACCATTGGTGTGTCTAGTAAATCACCTTTTACCCAGTGGGACTAAGGCAGTTAGGTACAACTTGTATAGCTTACTCGTTACAAGACAATGTGTACCGTTTGAGGTAAAGAGATAGTGCAAAATAAGTTGTAAACCAACACATATGAGTTGGACTCAGTCCTTGCTTTATTGAACAGAGAACTTTGCGGATCCGGAAGACAGAAGCAGTTACCGGCACCAACCTCAACCAAGGGACTGATTTGTGGCAGTTTAAGGTCCAAAAGTCCGCCCACTCTACCCCTTGTGAGTTATATAAACCACCTGAATCTTGCTACCCACCTTCATAACCTCACAATTTAAGTAGGCCTACCATGAAGCCATGTTATTGTTTATTCGTCTACAATGGAATGGTCAATTTCCAATCCACTCTTTTGTTGAATAGGGTATAGTGCAATAGGCTATATAAATTTGCTACTTTTAAAACATTTAATGTTGATTTATTTTTTCTAACTTTGCTTTGTAAGTACCGTAAATTCTCCAGTTGGCGGTCGTCTCTAAAAGCTAGGCTAGTTCTAGGAATTTGGTGGGCAGTCTCAAATTGACAGGCAGTCTGCAATAAGCGGGCACCCTAATATCGAAAAATTTACAGCTAACTGAAGCATTTTTACTGGTATGTACCAGTATAGAGTATTTATTATAGTCATAATGTCACATAATTTCAAATTATGACTAGGAAATTTAGCCAAGTTTCTGAACATTTTTCAAATAAAGATATACCTGTATAAACTTTTATTTTATCAAGTTTGAACACCGTTTGATAAACGGGCGTCTCTCGTAAGCTGACAGTATCCAATACATGGGCAGTCTACACAACCTTAGTTTCGTTAAGCTGGCACCCCCAATTGGAGAATTTGCGGTACTTATTTGGTTAGGTTTTGGCAGAAATTGCCCTCTTATAATTTTTGATATATTTAATTTTTTAATTACATTTTTTGAGAAGAAAAATTTAAAGATTATGGGTCATTTGATGGCTAATGCCTGGCGGGTGTCAGGAAACGTTGTGATGGAGGGTGAAACTTTTAAAGTAAATGGTAACGTAAAATGTGCCAAATTTTTTGTATTTTGTTTACAAGTTATTCTGCATTCTTTATTTTGTTTATACATAACATAAGGAAAATGAAGTGATTTTTTTTTAAATTTGCTGTGAATGAATGTCATTTTTAAAAACAAGATCATCAATAGGTCATTGGGAATGAGCCATACGAAAAACAGTCTAGTGACCCCAAATGCTTTTTAGTCAAATAGGTCGTACTTTGTTAGTCATCATTATTTGCTTACATGTGGATTTCACTTTCATCACCCCATAGGACTGAATTTAAATTATAAATATTATACTTTTCTAACATAATGCATACAGTACTTTAAACATGGCTGTGCAATGTATATTACAATAACAGAATTATTAGGCAGCTTATATTGCCTCAATATAACTATTACAACATTAAAATGTATTTTTAAAGGTGCCTGCCCTCTAGGAAAGTTTAGGTTCTAAAATGCAGCCAAATGCACGTGCTAGTCACATTTGGTTTGTTGGATTAAGCACTTGCAATTGAGTCCCATTTTTGGAACAAGATAATTTTGTGTGCAGAAAGAACATTTAAATTTTCATAGAATTTGAAAAACAGAAACGCATCCCAGTTGCTGCAAATAAAATATATATTATCATTGGTCATGTTGAGTTACTATGAGCCAAGGTTTAAGGTTGGCAAAGCATTGTTTATGTGGTCATCAGAACGTTATTGTGTTAGCAAACAATAAAATTAAGTAAAGAGACAAGTCACTTTTAAGCAAGTTGATTTAAAAAAAAATAGAATTTAAAATTGGGATAGACATGGAAATTGCAATTAAATTTGAATCTAACAATCATTAGCTAAGATGTCCTGAATACACAGATTTGGGTGAAAATAGAAAGCCCAAATAAACACCTTTTTGCATGTCCTAGAGGTAAAGCCCTTCTGTGGAATGAGCAAATCCTTAAGATGATAGTTAAAGCAAACCAATGAATACATTTTTGTAATCTAATATTTAGGAATTGCATATGAATAGTGTAAGAAACATTATTTGGGGCCCCTTCTGAAATACTAAGCTCCAATTTGGAATCCCAGGGGCGGATCCAGAAATTCTAATAGTGATATAGTAAGTGACCGAGTCTCAAATATAGATCATGGAAATTTTTAACCAAAGCACATTTAGTAACCACATGTGTCGTAATGGGGGAGCATGCTTTTAATTTATAACTTTATTCAGATGCAATGATTGAACATGTCCAATAAAGGGAATTAGATCTAAAGTAAAATTTAAAGTTGTCCAAATTTTTTATTATTGTTTATGAAATATTAAGACACATTGCTCACAGAGCCTGTACTCTGTATCATTCTGTGCATAACAACCTCCAAAACTTGTTTGTGCCTCAAACATTAATGACACAAATGGTCTTGGAGTGCGTCCACACAATTTCAATCAGTACCCTATAGTTTAACTTCATACGTATAAAATTTTTTCTAAAATTCTCAATTAAAAATTGAGAAAAAAGAATTTTGTGTGTACACTTTGTAAGTTTTGCAAATTCCCATAAAAAAATTAAACTCATTAATTACCCTTTTAATAATTTAGAACTTTCAAACTTTTCATAGAAAAAAAAATACCACAATTTGCAAAATTTAAAAAAAAGTTTGTGCTAAGTTAATTTTGATCCGTCAATGTTGGCAAAATGAAAGGAAAGGACATAATAATAGTCATTAGAACAATATTTCAGTATGGTACACAATTAGGAATGGAAGTTGAGGGCTCATGATCACTTAATAAGATTTTAAAGTGTTACCCAGTCACTTACTATATCACTACCAAAATTCTCTTGAGGGTGGGGGGATTTGAACAATTTTTTTTTTGGTTTTTTGGTTGCACTTCCCTCACGGGCTACAAGCCTAGTCGGCTCTTAATGCTTTTCTGGGAGGAGGGACCCCGGGGGCAGAGATTGTCAGTGACAACCACGACTCGAGGGTGATAGAAGGATGTCTAGGAGACTAAAAGTCGGTCCCCCAGCAGGAATCAAGGGGACAAAGTCCCCTGTGGGGGGGTCCTTAGCCCCTCCACAACCCTAAACCCCCCCCCTTCCGGGCCTAAACCCCCACAGGGGACAATACCCCGAAGACTAGACCTCAGTAGAAATGATGGTTTTAATGCTACATTTTTCTTGATTTTTTGTTTTAGACATTAATTAGTTAATATAAACACTAGAAGAAATGAATTTCTCATGACAAATGCTGGAATTAGCTCCTCTATTTGTCATGAAAAGGATTTTCTCACTGGAATCTATCTTAATTATAACTACGGATTCGTTTGTTCCCCAAAACTGCAGCTTGATGCATATACAGAAATGCCAGTACTTAAGTTAGTGTACAGAAAGTGAGGTGAATGTCTTTGTGTGTTCCAAGTTGACCATCTCCATAATAGGAAAAATGGAAACCTATATTTGACTGAGGTTTTTTTTGGGAACAATTGGGCACCCTTAAATCCAGAAAAAATAGATGGTCAACATGGAACCACGAAAGACAGTACCATAAACACATTCCTAGTGGGAAGCAATTCCCATCTTTGATGAAAATTTAAATAGGAATTTTGAGCTGGGTCAGCACTTCAATTATAATTTCAATTTTAACTCTTGTATTTTATTTGCATTTATTTAAAACAAATAATGTCTACAAAGCTAGAGACACTACACCTTTAAAATCATCCTTACAATTTTCCATTTTATCTTTTGTAAAATGGTATGTAAGCCGGTTGTACCTGCACCTCGAATGTCGAACTGATGCCCTCGTAGGGTACAGTACCACCAAATAGTAACTTGTGATAACCAAAATGATGGATTCTGTAATTTCCAACAGTTGCATCCAATGGAATATCCCACTCAATAACACATTCACTTTGCTTGAAGAAAGAGTCGTACTCAACCCAGCGAAATCTTAAAAAAAAACAAAAAATTAGTATGAAAAGATGGTAGGCTTACCAGATTACCAGATGGGTTATTATAATATTATGGTAATTAATCAAGAATTTTTACGGTTAGCTTGGTGTTTCTTTAATACAAGGCACATCTATTGACTGAATTCATGCGTTTTTTGTTATGTAATAGGCTTAACACATTACTTTAAACTATAAACAGTAAGAGGTTACCAAACTTCTATTTTGTTGTCAACTCACTCTCACAAATGCCTGTACACAGGCTGCACTCATATACATGCCAAGATTGAGAAGAAGGCGGGGTCATAAAAATTTTCAATGCAAGGTCAGAGATAGGTTGATGGGGTCAAACAATTTTGACACTGCTATTGGGATTCTAAATTGTCGTGGTGCCGCCTTCTAGCGAGGAGTTGAAGCACTAATCAGTGAGTTGAAGCCTAATCATGTTAAATACTTACTTGGTTTCCCAGCATGCATCATTGGCCACCACTTCCCATTCACCAGTTATTGTATTTTCAAGTTCAACAGTCAGGAATGTACTTTCAGTCTGCAAAAATCAATAGCATGAGAATTAACTATGAATTTCCTGTGTTCAGAATGCTAACTGATGTCTCTTTTAACTATAAATGATGGTATAGTATAAACAATCATTCTCTTGTTTTCTTTACCATAAGATTATTCCTTGGATTCCCACATACGAAAGACACTGATACCACTGAACCCTATTAAAGAAAAAAAGAACATTTCAATGCCTTTTTACAAAATATAAGTATGATAAAACTTAACACCACCTTGTCAGAAATTATCCTGAATCCTGACTGTCCTGGTGTCAAAATGGGCCATTTGAAAATTGTGCAGTGTTTTTGTATTGCACTTGTTCGTTGTTTACTAAACTGTCAAGATGTCTAAACCGTCATGTCAAAACGGGCCATGACAGTGTCTTCTAAATTGTACATGGTCGCTCTTGATTTGTAGGTTAAAGGAATGTGTACACTTATCCTAGGATTCCTGTCAAAACAGGCCATTTGCAATGTATTATCTATTGCATACGGACGTTTTTGACTTGTGGCTCACCAAGCAAATAATTGGTAAAGGTTTCTACCCTTTGTAGGACAAATTGTAAGCTTCAATAATGTGTAAACTGCCCTGTCAAAATGGACC
Source organism: Proteroiulus fuscus (assembly GCA_034700285.1). Taxonomy (NCBI): domain Eukaryota; kingdom Metazoa; phylum Arthropoda; class Diplopoda; order Julida; family Blaniulidae; genus Proteroiulus; species Proteroiulus fuscus. Next base: position 7,807 of record JAQIXP010001367.1, on the reverse strand, counting down.
ATGACGATGTATTTTGTATTGCAAGGGGTCAATTTGACCCTTACCACGACCATTTGTCAGCTAAAATACTGTTATAAGCACGGTAGTGTGGTGGTACAGTATGTGCATACCGAGATAAATTTAGTATTCACCCTGTAACCCCCTTCCCCCCCCCCCCCACCCCACCCCAATCACCTATAGCAAATATTTTAAGACCTGTATACCTGTAAACTTACCTGTGAGTAGGGACCTTGAGCATCCACTAAAACGTCCCCAAATGTGGTACCTGGTGGGCTAGTTTCCCATGTTATATCTGCGAGCAGTGAAAATTGTTGGTCCATAAGGTTGGGTGGTTCATCACCAGGTTCAACCGTGGTACCCTAAATATTGTATATTAAAAATGTTTCCAGTTTTGCAAAAGTATTTTTTTGAATAAAATTGCTACTGTAAACAATGTTTTCTAACCTGGGCTAAATTAGCAGCTAAATATTGGTATTGATTTATGTAGGCTTGTAAGGTGTGAGGTCCGTACATTGTTGAAGCCCCTTCGTAGCGTTGAACCTAGTTAAAAATAGTTAATTTTTAAATTGCATTATTTCTTAACCATTGCTATTTTAAAAACCATTAGTAAATAATTTATAAAAACAAAAATGTCCTATTTAAATTTTTGAAAAACTATTAAATGAATTTAGCAAACTAGAAAACAGCATGCAAAATCAAGTTTTAAAAAGTTTTAAGCTACTTTTTAAAGAAACATCTTTAAAATTTTTGTATACTTAATGATCCTGCCTCCTGACAAAAGTCATAAGATATATTATCAAATATTTACTTGATATTCTTCATAAGTTGCGATGTAATTGGTGTAAAGGTTGGAAAGCCCGGCAATAACTATTTGCAAATCTCCATCTGGATTACCACCATTATCAGTAAAGGCCTTTGCAAATATTTTTAAAAAAAATAATAAATTTACGTATTGTGATTTGAAATAAATTATTTAAAACTGGGATTAGCATTTACCTGTAGCACGCCATCTCTCATTCGGCGACCAGACATTGTACTGCATTAAAGGCAAATAGGAAAAAAACACTAATATTTATGTAAAAAGTTAAAATCTGAAGGGAAAGAAACCAAACCATTTGCAAACTTACGTTAATTCACCGGGGAATCCAATAATTGCCAGATTTCCAATTTTAAAGATCTGTGTGGGAACAATTTTTGGTGTCCAAGCATAGGGTCTTAACATCTATATATTTTAACATTTGTAAAATGTTTCTGTTAATCCGTTTTTATTAGAAATTCTGGAGGTATACCTTTAAACCAACAAACAATCTAGTGAGGAAAACAGCAATTCTGAAAATTTCACAACCATGTAGGCTCTATTGTCTTATTATTAATTAATAAAAAACAATAAGCGAATATACAAAATGAAGTTTGCTGTGCTGTAAATAACGTCATGAGGCAGAATCTTTAGTCATGCAATCAAACGTCAACTGGCTCCTCTTGATTGGCTCAAATTGAGATATCGAACTGCGGCCTGATGACGTTATTCTTTTGTTGCTCAATTAAAAGCTTTGAAACTTTTCTTTTTATTATTGTAGAAGTTAACAAAACATGGTTTTGAAATTTTGGGAAATACATTTTTTTTTACTTAAATTAGTAAGAATTTTTTTTTTGGGCGGGGGGGGGGTTGTTATCTTCCCTTTTAAATCATTGGGGAATGCTAAGATAGTTATCCTCACCTGTCCTGTGGGCAGAAGAACGGCTTTGGGATAATGACAATCTAGCATTTCTTGTGTGGGATGATGTAAGAAATTTCGCACTTGGTTCCAGAAATCGTTTTGGTGTCCTTGTGTGGTTCCTGAATTACATTTGGAAAGGAACTTTTAGAAATTTCTGCAAACATTATTATATCAGCAAACAAAAAATGGTAAAATTATTTATGGGGGTTTTCAGAAATGTAATTACAGATTTTCAGGGGGGAAATTTAAAAAAGAAATAAAAATAAAAATAGCAGTGTTATGTAATATTTGAGCAATCCCATAAGTTGTCAGCCCTGACAGAGGGGGGGGGGGTCTGATTCCATGTATTCCCTCCAAAATATATGTATGGCCCCCACCATCTTACCTTGGTGAAAATCAAATGCTCCTGGGCCATCCACGGTTCCTGCAGCAAAACCGAATCCCAATGCAGCCTCACAGGTGGTCACCTTCATTAAAATTTTTCAGATTTATGCAAATTTATATGTTGGTAAATTTTAACATATTGAAATCTATAGTGTTTTTTACGGTTTCTCCATTAAGTTCAAAAGAGTAATTTTCCATGTCAATATGTTGATGAATGAACGACACTGGACCATGAAGGCGTGTTGTGGCTGTTGAATACAGCTCCTATTTGTATAGTTAAAATAATAATAATAATTAAACTAATTGTTTTAATAATCATTCAAACACTAAATTTTGTGCACCACATGCTTTGCCTTATATTGCCATGAGATATTTGAGAAGTTCAGGAGGAAAGCCCATCACTTATAGGCGGAAGTCTTAACTTTAGAGGGTTATTAAAAATAAAATGTTAAGAATGTAAATTTCAATAACGCTGTTATGAGAGCTCATAATTTTAGTAAAAAAGCACCAACAGGTGAGAATATTGTCAACTATTATGAATTGGCTGTCAGCCATCTTGGAATTCTTTGGAATTTTAACAGCTCGCTGACCTCTTTTGAATCTAAAGAAACTATTTGCACTATCTTTAAGCCAAATACTATAACTCTATAGGTACTATAGAACGGCTGGTTATTATTGGTCCTTTTTCTAGCGTTCTATAAGACAATAGAATAATTCTTCCTAGAAATAGTTCCAATTTGTTACGATTCTAATTTAACGATGATGACTATGTCACAACTGTATGATGTGGGATCGAGTATCCTCCTGATTGTGTGATAACCCCCCTACCAAATGGCATCATTATAAGCTGATGGTGGGGCACTGAGTTGAATTGAAAAGTAGCTGACAAATATGTTTCACGTGCATTGCAGCAGTCTGATTGCATTGATAAAATTTGATGCCAAACAAGGACTCTTTCAATGGCGAAAGTTACACGGCTACTAATAAGATGATGCAAATGGTAATGCTAAACTTTGCTAGTCAGTATTTTGTAATTTTCTTTCTCTTATAAATGACCCTAAATTGAGACTTCCCATTTTAATGGTTATAGTGCATTGTGCATGTACATGTGAATAGCATTACACATGCATTATTAGGGATGGGGGGGGGGGGGGGTTGAAGGATTGTAAATAATTGTTGTCATATTTGAACGTCACTAAAGATTGGAAAAGTTTGCTATTTATGGATCATCTATTAATGAGTTGCCTATTAAGCAAGATCCCATGAATTTTTTAACCCCAATACCCATGCTATAGTCTAACTCACATAGACCTGCCAGCAGTTTACTATGTGTATTCATCCACAGGTGCATGAGGGGCTTTGGCATGGGCGGGGCGCCATGGCGGCTGCAGCCAATCACAGTCTCATGAATAAGCCCTTCATGCAGCTGCATTAGAATAAACATGAGTAAACTGCTGGCAGGTCTATGTGAGTTAGACTATAGTTTAGTCTGCTCTTCAGGGCCTGAAATTATTTATTTTTTTTTTGTTTATGGGTAGGGGATGTACTGTCTTAGTCCTATAGAAATTAAAATCATTCTCCAGAATTGCCCTTATGGTAGGCAATTTATAAAGTACATGCCAAGTCCTCCCCCACTTCTCAGATTTTTTTAAAAAAAATTACAAATTTACGACATGTGCTTTTCAATGTTACATCATTAATGAACTGCCCCATAATTATTATCAACCCACGTTAGCTTTATCCAGTTGTTTGTTAGCGATGATTTTGGTACTGTCAAACATGTCTTCTCCTGGGCCATATGCAATACACAGTTCATTCTGGATAAGAAAACTGGACATGAGTGCAAATGACCACAGACTAATGATATAATTATAAAGTTTATATAATTATAATTAATAATACCCTTCCATTGCACGTGCTCGTCTCTGCGTCACAGGGCAGTCCAGTGTCCACGCACCTCGGACCGGCCGTGTTCGGAGTGGAATCTCCTTCGTTAGTCTGGGCAAAAGCACCTACGTAAGCACCCTGAAATGCATTTAAATTTATTGAAGAATATTTAAAACTGTAGAATAAGGTAATTATTTTTTTGAACAAATTATTGAAATATATTGGTACCTTTCCTGGAAATGTTCCAGTCGGATTGTATTGCTTTTCGAATAAAATGCTGGCATATCCTTTGTTATCACTACTAATGTACCCATTGCTATTGTTCATGCTTGTACCATGGACAGCGAACCAACTAAATAATGTAAATCAATCATATGTGAGCATGTAATTTCGCCAAGTCGCACGAATTTTTGCGTTAGTGCATGGGATGGCTCCTTGTGGGAACTAGGCTTAACACAAGAAATACATGTAATTAAGTAAATGGAACTAACTTGACCATTCCAATGTGATTTCCGTCTAAATCTACCAATTTCAAAAGGAACATGTTCTTGTCAGTATCGTATTCGTACCTGATAGAAACAATATTATTTATTTTGAAACTTAAATTCTTGAGTAATTGCGGGTTGTTTAATGATTTTGAAATTAATATTTAATACTTTGCTTTTTCCTCTTCTGGATTATTTTGATAAGATGTTGGACTTCGATTAATGCTGGCATCGGTCAAGTCTCCTTGGTCGTACAGAATGTAACCTGGTTGCAAACTATCATGAGCATTTGATATACTCTGAAAAATTAAATTCATGTTATGTTTGTTAATTTTGATAATATATACAATACTTTCAATGGGATCCAATGTTGTGGTATAGAGACCCATGCGTGCATTTATAAAGGATGCATCGGCCAATGGCTGATGGCTAAAAAGTGTATAAAGTTATCAAACAAGTGCTGTTATTTTTTAAAAAAATATTAAGTGGAACACTTATAAATGTATTGATAGTAAAAGTTATCATTTTTATAAGCAGATGACATTACAAATTTTTTAAGTGATAAAAAAATTTTTTTTTAGGTTTGATTAGAAATACATTTACGGCCTTCATGAAATAATTTTGTAATGTAGAGACATTACATTTCTTTGTATTGCATTATATTAAATAGATAACCCTTAAAAAGCTTAACCAATGGACAATATTGTTAGAAAAATGTATTTTCTAAAATATAATTTGCTTTGGAACTATAAAAGACGTCATGAGGCAGCACCTTCAATCATGCTTGCGAACATCATTTAGCATTATTTTAACTATGACTAGTATGGAACAAGCAAACGCCTGATGACGTCATTTTTTGTTCTCAGTTAAAAATGTTGAGTTTATTTTTTATTAAATAACTAGGCAGATCATTGTTGTAAAAATTTGGTAAATGCATTTTTTTCCAAATGTATTTTCCAATGGGATCATGAGCCTGAAGATTTTACTTTCTTATAAAATTTTTACCTGGACAATGCCATTTACTAATGCATCAAAAGTAGCATTAATGAATCCCAGAGATGTAATGTCATAGAGTAAATATTGAAAAAATCCAGCTGGTCCAGAATGAGTGTGAGTACCACTGATGCACACGTTATCTTCAGTATACAAATCACCGTACTTTTCCTGTAATTTACTAACCACCTAAAAACAATAGAAAGTGACAGTCTTAATTGACTTTATTACTCTAAAAGAAAATCTGGAAAATATTTGCCAAATTTAAAAAGAGGTATTTTTTACTAACCGAAGTTGTGATGGCAGTATCAATACCTTGGGCATCAACACTGACGAAGACAACTCTGGCATTATCATCGCCAAAAATATAGGCCCTACTGAACTGTCTTAGGTGAATTCCGCTCACTGTTTGAGTAATTATTGAGTAACCCATCTGAAAAATACAGTTAATCATGCACTGTTGTTACACAACCTGCATGGAAAACTAAGAAATCAGGGAAGATTGAAAATGTGTTTTTTTAAAAACTCAGGGAAAAATCAGAGACATTGCTGAAAACCTGGAAAGTCATTTGATTGATGTAAAAAGAAACTGGAAAGTATAGTTAAAGGGAAAGTCCCACATTGTAGCAAGGTATATTTAACTTATTTTAAGTGGTTCCCACTTACTATAGGTATGTATGAATGGCCGTGACAATAATAATTGCAGCAGAATTTTCATATACATGTTAGGCACCATTTTTGCAGAAATTTCAGATGACACTGAAAGTTGGTGGCGCCCTCTAGGACATGCACGTGTACGTGTTTCAAGAGAGCTGATGCCTTTTATCCAGTAGAGGGTGCTACGTACTGTTGGTAAAATGGCGCCTATGTATAGGCTTTGCATTTTCAACCAAATCCATGTATCCAAGACATTTCATTATTGATTGGTATAGGCTCAAATCAAATTGCCATTTTCGTTCCTTTCCTAATTTTATATGCTTTTCCTTCTACAACCACTTTCTTTCAAAGTGGGACTTTCCCTTTAAGATACAGCATAAATTAATCAGAAAATAAGTTATAGAATTTATATGAATAAAAGTACTTAATATGTTTTTATAAATTGTGACCCAACATGCCAACATATTAGGCGAGTTTTAGCGCTATTACACTGATACCATTTGGATACATAGTTAGGACCTGGAGCGTTTGACTGTTGACGCCAGCTGTTTTATCGTTTTGGATAACGATGCCGGGTAACCAAAAGGGTAACCAACCTGTTATTTACCTATAAGTAGGTGGTGTACCAAATGAGGTAACAGAAATTATGGATGCTTCGTACAGGAAAATCATCGAATGACGAACTTTGCGTTTTAGCGTTTTGCTTGTATATATCCTATGATAATAGTTAAGAACTACTTGTAAACTGGATGACTCCGCGTATGACAGGGTAATAATGCTAAAACACGCTAAACACGTTAATTAACCAGTTTTGGTGCTGATGTTGGTTTTGAGATAACAACATGACAACATTGGTCATTGTTGATCATAAAATACCTGTATTATGCCCATCATACCAGCGGTTTTATACAGGTACAAACAATACCAGTAATGCTAGATTTTACGACTGAAAAGTTAAAACAGCAGTGCAAATATATTCACTAATCAAAACATTTGCTATATTTGCACATTAATTGTTAAACGTTAACATGTGTCATTGAATACCATATATAGCCTATATATATATGGGTCATTCTCCAAAAAGGGGACAATTTGAGAAATAAATTAAATAAAATAAAGTATGTTGATTAAAACAAGCATAATATTAACTTTAATAAAATTATGCAGGCAGTTGCAGTTGAGGAGGGAATGATGGCACATAACATCAAACCACGTAGCATCAAACTGATATTGATAACTGCTTATGGCATTGCATTCTGGGATATAGTACAGCCTTTAGGAAGCCGAGGCTCTGTAAACCTGCCCCATCTGTTAGCAAAATTATAGTATGGTGAGGGAAGGACCCATTTGTTGAGGGACAACTTACTAAAAATTGTAAGTGCATGAAACACTTACTGTACAAATCTGAAACCTTATTGGGGTGAACCTATTTTGAGATGGTTAACTAATTCTGGCCATTTTCCTCATCATTTAATGACTTACTTTTTTATTATAAGGATGAGAAGCTGCATAATTCCACCTGGAACATGGTGAGGGAATTACATTGCAGGTATATTGTCATTGATGCACAGAAAATTCTGGAGCATTAAAACTTTTTTCATTAAAAGGGCTGTCCACACTTTTTAGAGCATGCCTCTATGGGAATTTCCATGTTAAATTCGTTTTCTTCAAACTGAAACCACT